>JAXGGA010008968.1:0-53872 GCA_038373865.1 Uloborus plumipes
GTTAAGAGTTTTCGAAAATCTTAGCACTATACAGTTGTGTCATAAGTTCCATTGAAACGTAAAAATTTCGCTAAAAGTAAATAAGTTCGTCACACACACACGAAAAGAAGAAAAAAGTCTTTAAAACTAAAATAATCCTCGCATTGAACACTACAAACTGAAATTGCATTAAAAGTGTCATCAATATATTTTAAAAGGTCGTGGTGCACATTTGAATTAAAGAATATAATAATTTTACTTAAGAGGGTGGAGTGAATTTAAATTTATTCAGTTGAATTTCTTTACATTTTTTGCACGGGCATCGCCGTGCGGGTACTGCTAGTATATATATATATATATTTATTTATTTATTTATTTATTTATTTATTTATTTATTTACCCTTGTACAAATTAATTGAAACAAAACTTTTTTTCATGACTTTAAAATTATCCATGTATTCTTCACCGATTATGCTAAAAGTAGTAAAAATATGGATGAGATACTTAAATCCTTTACCTATCATTAATTTCCACTAATCAGAGGCTTATCTACTGTTCAAAGGCACCTTATTGTACCGGTCGGCCAGTCTATCGGTTTATGAAGAAACAGCTTCGGACTCCACCAATGAAGAAATATCGCTATTTGTGGGTGTTCAAACATAAGAATTGAGCAGCTAAAAGTTGGAGGAAACGGCTATTTAGTGACAAAATTCATTTCATTATCCAAGGTCAACGAGTTCAAGACGTACGGAGATCTTCAGGTGAAAGAATTCAGGTTTGCCACATGAAAACATTTGTAAATCACCCTAAAAAGATGTTTTGGGGTTGTCTCGGTTACAATGGGGTTGGTTCCTTGAAGAATGTTGATAGTATGATGTATTCTGAGAAATCTATTGCTATTCTGGAAATAAAATGCTTTACTAGTGTTGAAGGAACGATACCCACATGAAACGGTATTTTTCCAGCAGGATTTAGCCCCTTGCCATGCGTCCAAATGACCAAGAAATTCATGTCTGAGAACCAAATTGAGACATCTAAATAGCCTGAGCTCTCCTGATATCAATCCAATCGAGAATCTTTGGGCTATATGCAAAAATCGACTATTGCATGAGGACTGTTCAACTATGGAGAAGCTAATCACTGCGCTAATTCATAAACACACATATTACAAATGAGTGCAAAAAATTGATAGATTCCATGGCGAATCGTGTCCAAATGTTTACAAAGAGAGACATCATATTATGTTATAAAAACTTTTGGTTTTATATAAATTTAAACAAAATAGTTCGTTGCTTAGTTTTTTCAAATTTTCGAGTTTGTTTCAATTAATTTGCACAAGGGTGTATATATATAAATGGATGTATGTATATTTGTTTGTTTGTATGTTTGTTTCTTATACTAATCAACAGTTTTCGTCGGATTTTAATCAAACTTGGCACAGAAGTTCCTTGATGCACTAGAATTCACACAAACGGGTTTTGAAATTTAAAAAAAATCCAAAAAGCTCAAAACTCAAATATTTTATCTCAAAATGGTTATTTTCTTTCAATTTTGAATATGTATAGAGTAATAGAGATAAGCCTTCAAACATACAAATTGATAAAATTTAACCCATTTAAATATGAGTATTTTCCAACAAAGATTATGATTAACAATGAATTATCAATTTAAGGCTCACTTATTTCATTTTAGCATGAAATAAGGTAAACATAATGCAATACTGGGCAACGCCTGGTAATAAGCTAGTGATATACAGGGTGTCCACTCCTTTCGTGGCCCAATAGCTAGTTTCTAAACCGTTAGAGATAAGCATATAGTTCATTTTGGAAAAAATCTCTAAATTACGAAAGGAATTTGGGCTACGAAATGTTTTTCGAAAAAATCAAATTTTTAAAGAGTTACCAGTCCTATCAATCATATTTAGTAAAACATTCTTGACACTGTGACGTTTAAAACTAAAAAAAAAATCACTCTTCTACGATAAAAATTGACCGAGTTATGACGTTTTGAAAAATAAAGATTTTGAAGGATTTCACATACGGTCCCTTAAGCTATCTCTCGATGACGTCATGAAATATATCAAAATCTTGATTTTTCAAAACGTCATAACTCGATCAATTTTTGTCGTAGAAGAGTGTTTTTTTTTTTTTTTTTAGTTTTAAACGTTACAGTGTCAAAAATGTTTTACTAAGTATGATTGATACAACTGGGGAGCAGTATAAAAATTAAAATTTCGTAACTCTTTCAAAATTTGATTTTTTGGAAAAACATTTCGTAGCCCAAATTCCTTCCGTAATTTAGAGATTTTTCCCAAAATAAATTATATGCTTATCTCTAACGATTTAGAAATTAGCTATTGGGCCACGATAGGAGTGGACACCCTGTATAAAATATTCTGCCATGTATAAAATTCTGAATCATTATTCTATCTCACTTTTATCTTCGAGACTCTCTGATGGAAAGCATAAAATGTAGTGAGAAAACGTTTAATCCAAATGAAAAAATATATAAACAATGCACAAAAACTTTGCTTCTGTACATGAAACAATCGTCATATGAAAATATCCACATCAAAGGACCTTTGAACAACTAAGTTTCCGAACTCGTGGGGATATTTTGCACTCAGAGGGGCAAATGCTGTTACCTTTATCTATCCATTTTCCCTATCAGCAGTAATTCCGAATAAATACCATTAAGATCAAAAGGAAAATACTTTATTTTCAGTAGTTCAATGTTAAATTCGGGAAAAGCTCCCCGAAATGTATTCTGTAGAGACCGTTTTAACGCAACCGTATATGGTAAATTTTAGACTACAACGTTATAGCTTCAATTATCTTCCATATTTTACTGTATGTTATTTGACTTTTTAGAACAAAATTACGGCTGTAATGATATTATTATGACATTTTTTTTCCTTTTATTACCCCCCCCTTTTTTTTTGTTATAGAATATTTTAAGAATATGATTTAAAAAATTCACAATTATATTTCTATATTTCAGTAATGAAAAAAAAACGGTAATAAATAGACCAAAAAAATGTCAAAACAATTTCTAACTGCTAGAGATTTTATTAGACTATCAAAATTTTTAAATATTTTACCACATTTTATTGATTCCAATTTGGCGTTTAGCTGCAGAGTTACAATGAAAGACTCGTGACTCATTAATTTTATCTCACGTTCTATTTTCATCCCCCCCCCCCCGTTTGAAAAAAAGATAAATAAACAACCTCACATGTATTTTAGGTTTAATCACGCAAATTAATTTTCATTAGCTGATAAAAAGCTTTCATCACATTGTTTCGTAACACCTCTCAAAAAGAAAAAATAATCCGAATGGTGGCGCAAAACACACACACCATTACAAACCCAAAACTGAAGTAGAATAATTAATGAACTTCCCGCGTGCCATCATGTGGGGGGAAACTCTGACACTTAGTAAATAACTCTAGTTGAAATTTTAAATTTATTTTACTCCACAGTTGAAAAAAGTTAATGGGAAAAAAAGATTCATTTAGTCGGAATAAATTTTTCGAAGTTGTTACGTGTATCCAATCTTAGCTTCTTGGTGACATTTACCAGCTGAGACATTTATTTACATTTATCTACTTTTCAGACACGTTCTAAAAGTCAATTCGGTGTCAAACATTTAAAGTGCTGATGGAAAAATAATCTCAATTAAATGCCTTTAAAATACAATAAAGTCATTCATTAAAATGTAAAATTAAATCCAGCTTATAGCGACACTATCCATTAATTTATGTATTGTTTTTTAACTAAATAGATTTCTTTGCACACACTTGACAGACTATTACAGCAATCTTACATAATCAAAGATAAAACTTTCATTTGAGTGTTATCGTTTATTTACTAGAGCTGTTCAACAAAGAATGATGACAAATTTTTCAAGCACTAGCTGCGGGGCCCGGCGTTGCACGGGATTTAAAGTAAAGAGGAAAGTTTTAAAAAACTACTCGCCGCCAAGGCGGCTCGCCTTTAAAGTAGTGCTAGGGAAGTGAACGCAAACTACATGCCGCCAAGGTGGTTCGCCTTTAACCTTTAGGGACCGGGCAGTACACATGTGGCACCATAAGTCTTTTTTCTTTAGAGGACGGAGTTAAAATTTTCACTCGAATCCTTTGGAGCCGGGAATTTTTTTCACGGTTTCATTCGTCTGGTACGACAGTTTATACCTTTTTTTTTCAATGGAAAAGAAATCGGTGGTTCAACTGTCGTACTACCTGGGTCGAAAGAAAAATTCTATATGAGCAGCCCGGATCCAAAAGGTTCAAGTAGCGAGGAAAGTTTCGTCAGTAATTATTATCTCCCCAAAAACAACAGTGTTGTAAAAAAAATCCCCCCGCCAAGAAAACCTTAAATACTCAGCCTTAAAAGGTTATGATATCGAGTTTTCCCGCCAAGTTTGTGCCAAACTACAACTAACCTGTATGGATAATTCTTTTAAATTGTTTTCAGTCCTGCCTAAAATTATGAACATTTTAAATTCTATTTGTTTTTACTTGGGCAACGGAAATTATTTTTCTTTTCCTTTAAAAAAAATTGAACAAAACGAGAAATTTTTCAAACTTTTCATTTACATTATAGCTAAAACTGAAATTTATTTTAAACTTGTGTATTACCCGGCTTTGCTCGGGTGCTTATTAAAAATGCTCGCAAATATTTTAATTAAATATCTGGTGAAACCTCTAATTTTTCTGCATTATACAAATATTTGTGCCAATGTTCCAATGTAATTAGAACATGAATTATAATTGTTTTTAACTTATTTCATGATAAAATGAAGTAGGTGAGATTTAAACGGATAATTCATTGTTAATCGTAATATTTGTTGGAAAATACTCATATTTAAATGTGTTAAATTTTATCAGTTTGTATGCTTAAAGGCTTTTCTCTATTTTTCTATACATTCAAAATTGAAAGAAAATGACCATTTTGAGAGAAAAAAATTTGAATTTAGATTTTTTTTTTGGATTTTTAAAAACTTCAAAACCCCGCCTATGGGTATTCTAGTTCATCAAAGAATCGCTGTGCCCAGTTTGATGAAAATCCGACGAGAAATGGATTTGTATACGGAACAAACATGCAAACATACAAACAAATACACATACAAATATTACATACATCCAATTATATATAGAGAGAGATCATAGTTAAAAATAATGGCATTGAATATAAAAGACAACTTTAAAAGCTAAAAAATCTGGTATGGACCCCACACTACTTCCTTTTACGTGAAAATTTCTTAGTAGTTGCCTTAAGTTTTTAAAAAAAGTGCTTGGAGTGAGCAAGGTAATATTTACTCCCCTAATCTGCCACGAAACAATGCAAAAAATATTTTACAATGGTTAATTTTCTAAATATTGCTGATTTTAATATCATTCAGTGAATTTTTCGCAAAATATCGCCAATAGCGCCAAGTTGAACCCAAATTCAAAAAATAATGTTATCGCCAAATTTGTCGCCAACTTGGCGATACGTCGCCAAGCTGGCGTCAAACATTTGGCGACCAAAAGCTTGGCGACATATCGCTAAGTGGTCGCGCCAATTTATATCACTTGAGTGTATTGAAATTACCATTGATTTACCCCAAAAAAGGGGTAAAACACCCCCTTGGGTACATTCAAAGGAAATCACAAGGGGAGGTGCACAACTAGACCATCCTCAGAGCCTACATACCAAGCTAGAAGCTTCTACGGCATATGGTTTTTGAGTTATGCGAGGCACATACATACATACGCACATACACTAGGTGGCCAAAAGTATCCGGACACTTTCAAAAATTCACATTTTTACATATAGCTGGAGAAATAAGTGATCAATTGTTCTTTAACTTTAGTCATACAAAATATAGGCTTCACCGAACATTTCCAAGTTGAAATTAAATTACCCTTGCATTTGGGAGACGACAAGAAGTGGGGTCGAAAGAATAACCACTTTTTGACCATAACTCTTTGAAAATAGCTCGGAATAAGCTATGCATTTCAGTAATTAATTAGCATACTATGTATAATTACTATACAAATTCAAATGAACGCACCACCCTTACTTCCGAAGATATGAAACATTTTTTAAAAAACGGCAATTTTATTTGAAGGGTTTTTGCTCATAACACGCAGAGTTTTTGATCAAACCTTATCAAAACTTCAGGAAAGATGACAAAATACAAGAGAAAGAACATACTAAAACGGTTTTTCAAAATATTAAAAATCCAATGAGATATGAACGTTAAAAGGAAAAAACATTTCACGGCGCATGCGCGAACGACAGAAATTTATAACTACAAAAATATTGTAGCCTGGTATATACTGCATCTTATAAAAAAAGTTCCAGTTGAATATCATGAAAATTGAAAAAGATATCAGCGATCTAGTGAACTGTATTTCATTCATTCGCAGACAATACATACATAGTGAGGGTCTGTCCACAAAGAGCTATTTTTGAAATAAAGGTTATTTCGTCATCGTTCAAAACCAACGTTTCAGGGGGTCTTCGGATTTGGCCACCTACTTATAAGGTCTTTTTGGCCTAATGGGCGAAATGTGACTTCTATTCCAAATATAAATTTTTAAACAGTATACAATTTAACATTGAAAAATATGCTCGATTGTCCCCACACTATTTGTGAACACCCCCTCTCCATTTATGAATTGACTGCAAATGAATGAATTACAGCTCACTAGATCGCTGATATCTTTTTCAATTTTTACGATATTCAACTGGAACTTTTTTTATAAGATGCAGTATACACCAGGCTACAATATTTTTGTAGTTATAAATTTCGGTCTTTCGCGCATGCGCCGTGCAAAATTATTTCCTTTTAACGTTCATATCTCATCGGATTTTTAATATTTTTAAAAACCGTTTTAGTATGTTCTTTCTCTTGTATTTTGTCATCTTTCCTGAAGTTTTGATAAGGTTTGATCAAAAACTCTGCGTGTTATGAGCAAAAACCCTTCAAATAAAATTGCCGTTTTTTAAAAAATGTTTCATATCTCCGGAAGTAAGAGTGGTACGTTCATTTTAATTTGTACAGTAATTATACATAGTATGCTAATTAATTACTGAAATGCATAGCTTATTCCGAGCTATTTTCAAAGAGTTATGGTCAAAAAGCGGTTTTTCTTTCGACCCCCCCCCCCTTCTTATCGTCCCCCAAATGCAAGGGTAATTTAATTTCAACTTGGAAATGTTCGGTGAAGAATATATTTTGTATGACTAAAGTTAAAGAACAATTGATCACGTATTTCTCGAGTTATATCTAAAAATGTAAATTTTTGAAAGTGTCCGGATACTTTTGGCCACCTAGTGTACGTACATACCAGACGGCGCGAGAAAACTCGTCGTAATTTAACTCGGGGGTGGTTGAAAAGGATTTTTCGGCTGCTTATATGTTGGTAGGTACATATGCACGTGCTGATAGGTCGAAAAAACTACTGAACATTCATTCGGGGGTGAGCAAAATCAAAATTTGGACTCAAATTTGAGTGATATATTTTTTCGCGATCACAATACTTCCTTTACTACGTAAAAGGAAGTAAAAAAGACCAATAATGTGCTCGCCATTTTTCTGCATTCACCGTACAAAAAAAAAAGAAATGGTAAGAAATGTGTGAAAGATTTGGGGTAATACAAACCCCGAATATTCCGACCACGGATGATTGGGAGTTTTCTGTACTAGTAAAAGGTGTATCCATAAGTTAATAATTATTCATTCATGCAGATAAAAGTTTTGCCTTTAACTCTGATCCGAGACACAAAATATGTAATGAGGACTAGGCAAGCTAGACAACATTTTCATTAAAGCATAGTTCCCCATCAACGTTATTTGAAAGCTTGTTCCGTGACTTTCTTCTTTTCCTGAACAACTGCATTTCTTTTCCATTCTTTAATATTTCTTTAATCAAAACCTTACTTTTGTCTTTTGTCTGGATCCGCTTTTGTGAGATTCTAACATGGACGCGAAATTAAATTCCACATAGCTCTTCAGAATGTTTTATCTGTTTATCCTTTTTCGTGTGTAGTCCAGCATGGAGCAAACTTTTGTTATAAATATTCCTAGAAAAATAGAAAGCTGCTTCACTCATTTTAAAAGCACAAAGGCTTTCCATGGACAATAGAAATTCTTTGTAAATCGTTACATAAGTAGTAATTTTCAAAATTTTCAGTGTTATTTTTGATGACTGAATATATTCGAAATACATCCTGAAACATACATAATGGCTAAAGATAGAATGAAACACATCAATTCTTCAAAAAACAAAATCACTTCCTTGTTTATTGAAAGTACTT
Organism: Uloborus plumipes; assembly: GCA_038373865.1. NCBI lineage: Eukaryota > Metazoa > Arthropoda > Arachnida > Araneae > Uloboridae > Uloborus > Uloborus plumipes. Next base: position 8,289 of record JAXGGA010008968.1, read on the forward strand.
TCCTTCTCCTATACTGCCTCGTTTGAAGTGTAATTTAAAATGAGAATAAACTTCAATTTCTAGCTAATATTAAACCAAAACTTACAAATGTCGAAAGAAGTTTTTGTATAACCATTCGAAATACAAAATGTAGTATTGTTATGTGCTCATTGATTGGGACAAAGTATTTTTATTTATTTATTTTTTTAATATTGTCTGTAAAAACTGTCTTGTCATGTTTTATACATAAAATATGCATAAAATTAACAGGAAATATGTCCATCTTTAACAGAAATTAAGTCATTTGCAATGCCACCCAGTTAAAAATTATCTGCAGAAAAAGCGAAAATAAAAAATTTTTTACAAGTTTTTTTAAAGAATTCTGCAGACTTTTAGAAGACAGAAAAAATCTGTATTTTGTCTTCAATATAATTTGCAGAAATTTCGCAAGATTTTTTTTTTCTTCTTGTTTTCTCTAAATATTCTACATTTTTTTAAGCATCTTCTAAATATAATATTGAAAAATATCTCATGTATTGTCCGTTACCATATTATTCAATATTCGAACAAAAATAAAATTAATTTAACTTGGTATTTAAAACTTTTATTTTTGTCCGACACCATGTAGTGGTGCAATGCCACCCAGTTAAAAATTATCTGCAGAAAAAGCGAAAATAAAAAAATTTTTACAAGTTTTTTTAAAGAATTCTGCAGACTTTTAGAAGACAGAAAAAATCTGTATTTTGTACATATTACGTCCGACACCAAGATTTTACGTCAGACACCAACACCAAATTCCATGCTTCAATTTTTAATGCTTCTGAAATCGAAAAAATTTTTCTGTGTTATTTATCTTTCATCATTGTTCTTTGGCATAAAAGTAGTTACAACATTGCAGGTTAAGCCATTGACCTGAATATTAGATTTTAATTTTGCAAGTCTCATTTTTCAGATTCAGCTCATACGTCCGACAACATAAATTGAAAAATTTTTTTGTTTAAATAAAATGTTTTGTCAGAAATGCTTTTTATGGTTAATAATTCTACATACATGGGTCTTGCAACTGACATTCCGATCGTCTGCAAGTTATTTTTAACTTTTTCCTGCTTTGAATAAAATTAACTGAACTGAACTGAAATGAATAACGAGATAAAAATAATAACAAATTGATGGAACGATTAATTTGTGATGGAATGTTCTGATCTGTTTTTCGCTGCAGTTTTGAATTGTAAATAGCTAATGTGTAAATAGTTTATCTTAAATATAATAGTTGATGAAAATGATTTCTCTTTTTTGAATACTCTCCACACGATTGCAAGCGCTCAACATGAAGCGAAATGCAGGTAAGATTTTACCTTTTTAAAGTTATTTTGAAAGATCCGCTAACACATTTTTCTGGCGCCCCCGGGTGGGCGTTTTGCAAGTATTTGGAATTAAGTTAAAGGGCCAATCCATGGTTACGGTCGTTACACTCGCACAACTTCAGCTGTTCATATTTTATTCAAAAATGCTGTTAAAGTTCTAATGAAAACATGGAATTATAAAGCTTACACCCAACATGATTATCACCAAGCGTTAGTTTGAAGTTATTAGTGGAAGTTGTAGAAAAATCTCCAAAATCTGTGGTTACGGTATTTACAAAAAAAAAAGACATAGTTTTTTGAGTGCTATGAAACACTGCCACTTTTCTGCGAATCTATTGCACGTATGATCTTCTGGATTTTTATTATAATTGCTCTATTAATCAGGCCTGCATGCAAAGAACTTAGCATTTTTGTTGAAAAATGAATTTTTATGAATTTTTGATTGCGGTTACGGTCGTTACACGTCTGACTATTTTCAATATATATATTGCTAAAAATGAGTAAACGGCTATTTTAATTCATTTTTCCGCCACATATAAAGTCAAATAATGGACATATGAGCAGAAAGTTTCTCCAGTTAGTTCATTTGATTAGATATAATCTTCAATGGATTACTATAGACTTTGGAAGCTTTCAAATCCCTTGCTCTACGTTTTCCCATAAAACTTCACCAGAATACCCACACCTCCAGGAGCTCCCCGGTGGGAGGTCACTGTGACCTCCCAATAATTTCCGTATTCGGCACATTTTCCTGACGATTCGGCAATTTGAAGACAATAAATTGCAACATTGAAATTCTTTGTTTTTTTTTTAGTTTTTAGAATTGTTTTTTAAAAAATTCCTAATGTTTTTTCTTCTCACTAAATGTTATGCATGTGCGACATGTGTGCAATGTGCATGCTTGTATTTCATCATTCGGTAAAATTGAAACTTCATTCGGCAAATTGATAGTTTTCACCCTCCCAAAAATTTTAATTCGGGGCGCCCCTGCACACCTCCCAGTCTCTCTTCAGATATTTTAGCTCCACTAAATCCTCATAATCATCTGTGACTTGAGCTCTGTATTTCTTCCGTAATTTGCTTAGAAAAAATTCTACAAATGCGCTTATTACGTAAACAGTATTGATTGTACCGGGCACCTTATTGCTTCAACTACTAGTGTTCGCTTTATTAAACATTTTAAAAATACTCAGACATTAAGTTTTTTTCGCTGCATAAATCATTTGCCCTCGTCCGCCCGTTATCGAGAGATAAGATGTTAAGAGCAAGAATCTGAGAAACTGTCACGCCTAGCATTATGGGGTGATTCATGACCTCTCAGATTTTCTCCCAAAAATTACCAAATGTTTATTATCTTATTGAAAGACCAAATCCAGAATGTTTTGCTCTAAAGTTGAGTTGTTTAGTTTTTATGGACCCCTAAAGTTGAAGGTGCGGCATCAAAAATTAAGCGGATTTTCAAGACATGGAAGTTGCTGTGAGCCAAAACTCTTACCAGGAACTGTTTAACTCCAATTTTGTTTTTGTATATGGAATATAGAAGGTTGAAACTTTACAAAATGAGTGTTAAGTTTGAGGTAAGTTGTTGCCGTAAGGTCAGTGAAGGCCCTCAAAACAAGGCATTTTTGACGTTTTTTAGCGTTTTTGAGGTCCAAAAACAGCTTGTACATTTCAGTTGGCACGGCAAAAGTGGTATCGTTTGAAAGACCAGTGTAAGCACTTTAAAATAATGTATAAATAACCGAGGAAAGTTTAACGTACTTTTAGTTGCGTAAGGCCGAAATATGAAAAATGTCACATTTTACCGATATTCAAACGGTCATAACTTCCTCTGCCAACACATATTGAAATATTTTCTTTGCCAATGTCATACTCTGTTCTTTGTCTTAACAGAACAGTTGAGTTCTTTGAGGCGAAATGTGAAATTTTTTTTTACAAAAAATACACAGGAAAAAATACATTTTTTGTAAAAAAAAATTTCACATTTCGCCTCAAAGGACTCAACTGTTCTGTTAAGACAAAGAATAGAGTATGACATTAGCAAAAAAAATATTTCAATATATTGTTGGCAGAGGAAGTTATGACCGTTTGAATATCGCTAAAATATGAGATTTTTCATATTTCGGCCTTACGCAACTAAAAGCACGTTGAACTTTCCTCGGTTATTTATACATTATTTTAAAGTGCTTACACTGGTCTTTCAAACGAAACTACTTTTGCCGTGCCAACTGAAATGTACAAGCTGTTTTTGGACCTCAAAAACGCTAAAAAACGTCAAAAATGCCTTGTTTTGAGGGCCTTCACTGACCTTACGGCAACAACTTACCTCAAACTTAACACTCATTTTGTAAAGTTTCAACCTTCTATATTCCATATACAAAAACAAAATTGGAGTTAAACAGTTCCTGGTAAGAGTTTTGGCTCACAGCAACTTCCATGTCTTGAAAATCCGCTTAATTTTTGATGCCGCACCTTCAACTTTAGGGGTCCATAAAAACTAAACAACTCAACTTTAGAGCAAAACATTCTGGATTTGGTCTTTCAATAAGATAATAAAAATTTGGTAATTTTTTGGAAAAAAATCTGAGAGGTCATGAATCACAAGTGTGACACTCTCTCAGATTTTTGCTCTTAAAGAATTAAATTTAAGTGAAGCTCCAAATTTAAAGGCTTCTGGGGAAATAGAAGGCAGACTATTTCACCATCTGCATGTGACAGGACATCTATCTGCAAAGCATGCGAAAAGATGTATCCCATCATTACCTGAAACTCGCTAAATTTGGTGACTTTATAAAATTTCGGCAGACTTTAGGACTTTCTAAATTGAAAACGAGGAGGTGAGGGCAAATAATTTATAAATCCAGCAAAATGTTTTACTACGATGATTCAAATGCAAATAACTTATTTTTTTTTTTTCATTATTTCACTATAGTATGGTTTCCTGGTGAGCATCGAAGGACCCCTGAGTCAAATCTGGCTAAGAACTAACGTAAACGGTATTTATAGTAGGAAGGCTCTTTTGTAGGAGCTTTCCCATTCTATAAGAGACGAATACCCCCAAAGTAACTTTCAGATGCATCAGAGGACTTATGTACCAAATTCGGCAAAGATCCGACGTCAAACTGTGAATTTATATTTAAAACATGTAACACCCGTAACCAACATAGCACAAAAACGAAACGGTTTCTTGAAAAAATTAGTAGTGCACGTTTTTAGAATGAATGAGTACACTGTAAAACCAAAATGGCAAACTTCTATCTCAAATAGTTATTGTTACAGAATAATAAATACTTGTTTTCGACAAGTTACAAAGATTCTAGATAATTTGGCCTGCCTGTAATTAAAAACTAATACAACCTACAAAGAAATTGATTGCTGGAAAAGGGCAAAGGGGGTGCTTACTAAAGCACTATAATTCGTTATCTTCCAAATTGAACCCGGTGTTGACAGGGTCTAGGCTGGAAACTTGATATTTTTTTACTGAAAAAATTTGTTAAAAAACCGCAACTTTAGAACGCTGAAATGATGTTTACAGTAAAAACTACGATATTTTACACTTTGAATTAGGAAACTATGCTTTCTTGTGAATAAAATGACATATAACATGTTATTATAAAGTGAGTTTCATATTTTGATGTCTATGTCCTATTTCTCATGGATTGGCCCTAAAGCTAATAATAGATTACGATAGTTTTACTTAATATTAAAAAAATAATGGAGAGTTTAAAGAAATTGCGCACACCATTGCGAAGCGGTTTTTCGAGAATCGCAACGCAAATCAACTAGAAGAATACTTAATAACTACGGATCGTAGTTCTGAAGAAATAGAAGTATTAATAAATCAGTTGAGTGAAAAATGGTGTGCACTTGATCTAAAAGAGAAAGAAATACAAGAAATATTAGCGAATGATTCGAAATGTTCTCAAGAAGAATTTGACCATGAGTACAATTCTTATGAATCCTACGAAGAACGATTCATACAGCTAAGAACGAAAACTGACAAAAATCTACGCAGCATTAATAATGACAACTCAACTGTTCTGAGTGAAACGACGCCAAATAAAAGGCGATTCAAATTACCGCAAATATAATTAAAAAGATTTAATGGGGATATTAAAGATTGGCTCGGCTTTTGGGGGCAATTTAGAAAAATACACGAAGATATAAATATAGCACCGGAAGATAAATTTATTTACTTATCGCAAGCTACCGTAGAAGGTTCCCGCGCTCGAGAACTCATTGATTCGTTTCCCGCATCTGCGGAAAATTACCAGCAAGCGATTGAATGCTTGACAGCTAGATTTGGCAGTTAAGACTTGCTTATTGAAGTATATGTAAGAGAGCTACTGAATTTAGTTTTGACTAAATCTATGGGTCAAAAGAAGATGCGCCTGGCTAATTTATATGATAAAGTGGAATCGCATATTCGAGCATTAAATTCTCTCGTTGTTACTTCCGATAAATACGCTTCGATTTTATATCCATTAGTTGATAGAAGAAATTATTAGAGTGTGGGAAAGAAGCATGTCTCTAAAAAATGAAAATGCGAAAGAATTTAATAAACTGACCTCTCTGATGATTTTTTTGAAAACGGAGGTTGAAGGCGAGGAAAGGATTTCTTTAGCGAAAGAAAGCTTCAACTTCGATTCGAAGAGAATGACAAAACATTCTGTACCACCTCATACAAGTAGAGGGGAAGACGAAAAAGTTCCAACTGCAGTTGAACTTTCTGGTTCCACAGATTCAAACGCGTGCGTTTTTTGTGAGAAGAAAAATCATGAATCGTCAGCTTGTCGATATGTGCTGAAAATGAATTTAGATGATAAAAAGAAAATATTAATGAAAAAGGGCTGTTGCTTATGCTGCCTTAAAATAGATCACAGGGCTCGCATGTGTAAATTAAAAATTAGTTGTGAACGATGTAAGGGAAAACATGCTACTATAATGTGCAATGAAATCAAACAGAAAGAAAATGACAAATTGAAAACACAGGTACCCCAAAAGAATGACAATCAAACTGTTATTAATGACACAGTGCTAAGTAATCGTATTTGTAGTCCTGATATTCTCTTACAAACTTTGTACGTCAGATTGCGAGGCAGAAAGGAAGGAAAAATCGTGAGATGTCTTATTGATTCCGGATCCCAACGATCATACTTGAGTAAACGAGTGGCTGAAGAAATGCAGTATGATCGAATCAAAGAAGAAAATATTATTCATAATTGTTTTTGGGGGGGGGGGGGTAAGGAACACATAGAAAAACATTCCCGATACAGAGTATTAGTCAGCAACATTAACAAAGAATATCACTGCAATTTTGAAGTACTTGACCAAGAAAAAATATGTTCTAAAATACCGATTTTAAAGTTAGATCCTTGCATACAAGAATTGAATGAAAGAAACATAATTACGACAGATCAATTGATTGCGAAGGAAGCAGAATCTTCAGACATAGATTTGTTGATTGGAGCTGATGTAGCGGGTAAACTTCTCAATGGTAACGTCATACCTCTGCCATGTGGACTCGTAGCTGTCGGAACCCATTTGGGATGGACCTTGATGGGGGAAATGCCATTTGATGAGCATGAGGATAATTCTACAATGGTGGTAACAAATTTGTTTATGAAAGATTTTACCATTACAGAAATGTGGAATTTAGATGTATTCATAACTGATCCGATCGTTAAAAAGGACAAAGAAGAAAAGGATTTACAAATGAAGATGGAATTTCAAAATTATGTTTCTATAAATCATGAAGGGCGTCATGAAGTGGCATTACCTTGGGCCGAAGATCGTTTACCATTACCTACAAATAAAGAATTAGCCCTTAAACGCCTGGAAACGACAACGCGAAAACTTCTTTCTCAAAATTTAATTAATCGATATGATGAAGTTTTTAAAAGTTGGGAAGATCTAGGCATAGTCGAAGAAGTGAAACAAGGAGAAAATATTGATAGCGGACACTACTTGCCACACAGACCGGTGATTAAAGAGAACAGTTCTACGCCAATAAGACCTGTGTTTGATGCTTCCGCAAGAGCTAAGGCAGGGATTCAAGTGAAACAGGCCATCGCAAATTACAATCGCTACTGGAAATGAATTACATTAGAACGTTTCTTGATAAAAACATCGTGACGTCAGCGTGACGTTTGCCTATGAAAAACGAGCTAGATAAAACGTCACAGCCTACTTGGCGAATAAGAGGTTATCGCTGAGTGCTTGTGAGCTCTTATTGGCTCCCCCCGTAGTGACGTCATGCCGATTTAAGTTGATGATAATGTAATTCACTTCCAGTAGCGATTGCAATTCGAAGCGATCGCAGTGCTGTTTCACTTGAATCCCTGCCTAAGTTTTCACCGTCACTCAATCAATGTTTAGAAGCTGGACTCAATTTAATTGAATTAATCCCATCACTTTTGCTAAGATTTAGAGAAAACAAATACGGGGCTGTTGCAGATATAGAAAAAGCCTTCTTACAGATTAGCGTTAGACCATCAGACAGAGAGTACTTGAAATTTTTCTGGTATAAGAACAAAGAGACAAAGGAGCTGAAAATATTGCAACATACCAAACTTGTGTTAGGAGTGAACTGCAGTTCATTTCTTTTAGGTTCAGTGTTGGACTACCATCTTCAAAATTGCATAGGGAATGCAGAGCATGATCAGAAAGTTGTCGAAAAACTGCATCACGGCTTTTACGTAGACAATGTTTTATCCAGCTTTGAAAATTAAACTGAACTTCACAATTTCATTGAAGAATCTCGTAACATTATGGCACTAGCAAAATTTAATCTAAGATGCTGGCAATATTCAAAAGATGCAAATCCTGAAGTCGATACAAATCTTTTAGCGTTGATTTGGGACAGAGAAAAGGACATAATAAAATTAAATTTGAGCTGGATAGAAGACCAACATTTTGAAAGAATTACCAAACGAGTTATTTTAGCTGTTACACACAAAGTGTTTGATCCTGTGGGTTTTGTAAGTCCAGTTCTCCTTTTACCTAAGCTGATGCTACAAGATTTATGGAAAACTGGAATCTCCTGGGACGCAGAAGTAGACGAAAGTACGAAAGAAAGATTTCTTAATTGGTTCAACGACCTCCATCTTCTGAAAGAAATATCGATTCCACGATGGGTGCATTGCAATGGAGAGAACAAAAGGTTTTACAGCATCCACACCTTTTGTGATGCCAGTGGTAGTGCTTACGCCGCTGCAGTGTTTTTAAGAATCCAGACAGACACAGGAGTTGAAGTCCACCTACTAGCTTCAAAATCCAGAGTGGCTCCTGTCAAGAAAATCACAATACCTCGTCTTGAATTGATTACTGCCACAGTTGGAGCACGATTATGCATATCAGTTTTAGAAAGTTTGCAATGGCAGGATGTAGAACTTACATTTTGGACAGACTCGACAGTAGTTTTGTCTTGGATACAAAAGGAAGAAGTATGGAAGGTTTTTGTAGCCAACAGAGTACGAGAAATTAGGAAGTTAACAAGCCCAAACTCATGGAGATTTGTAAAAGGAGATGAGAATCCAGCTGACCTTCCTTCCAGGGGCTGCTCAGCTAGACAGTTGCTGGCAATGAGATGGTGGGAGGGCCCGGCTTGGATGAAGAAGAATGAAGACGAATGGCCACGATTTGATTTCGTTTTAAATCATGAAGAAATTTCTCAAGAAAAACCCAAAAGTGCTATAATAAATACACAAGTCAAAGTTGAAAGCGAAGAAATGTTTCACAGATTCTCAAACTATCATAAACTAATTAGAGTCATTGGATGGATGTATAGATTCTACTTTAATTCAAAGTCAAAGGATTCTAAATCTGAAAGAAGATCCTCGGACAGCTACAATATGCAAGAAAATGTTCGAAAGAAGCAAAGTCTCTCTATGTTGGCGAAATTGTTCTGATAGGATCAGACAACCTAAAACGGCTTCAGTGGCCAATTGGGCGAATTGTTGAAGTCCTACCAGGCAAAGACGGAATTGTCAGAGCTGTGAAAATAAAAACAAAGTCCGGAATCCTCACGCGACCTGTACGACGTGTGTACAGTTTAGAAATATCAGAAGATGCTGAAGGCATGGTCTTGAGAGACAAAGTCATCACTCATAAGAACCAGGAACCAGTGGTAACGCGAAGTGGATGAACGGTAAAACCACCAGAGAGACTTGGCTCCGCCACAGGTTGAGTTCTTCATAGGTGCAGAACTCAATGTGGGAGGATCTTGCAACTGACATTCCAAGCGTCTGCGAGTTATTTTTACCTTTTCTCTGCTTTGAATAAAATTAAGTGAACTGAACTGAAGTGAAGAACGCGATAAAAATAATAACAAATTGATCGAACGATTAGACACGATTAATTTGTGATGGAATGTTCTGATCTGTTTTTCGCTGCAGTTTTGAATGTAAATAGCTAATATGTAAATAGTTTGTTTTAAATATAATATTTGATGTAAAATGATTTCTCTTTTTCGAATACTCTCCACACGATTGCAAGCGTCCAACACGAAGCGGAAAGCAGGTAAGATTTTACCTTCTTAAAATTATTTTGAAAGATCCGCTAACACAATGGGAAAGTATGTAAAAAATTATTTTGTCACTTTCAAAATTGTATACCAGCAAAATTTATTGTTTTTTTAAGCAAATTTCGTGCAATTCTTACGTCCGACACAGTGGAATTGCTCTAATAATGAATTTTATACAAACTGTAAGTTTTATAGTCTTTCGATTATGCACTATTTCTGAACACGAGAACAAAAATTGATTTTAGGAAGGCTAAAGAAAACTTCAACTACCGATTATTTAAAGGTTTCAGCCGGTCCCTTGAGACGTCGAGTTATCGAGAGTTGCCTATGCTTATTAATCTAGTTGAAAAAACTCCAATTTAGATTTATTAGACCTTCAAAATCATAATTCATCACTCATGTCTAACGTAATGCCTTTATTGCCCCAGTATAACAACTTTTTAAGAAAAACAGGCGTTTGCATGATGACTAAGGCAGGGATTCAAGTGAAACAGGCCATCGCAAATTACAATCGCTACTGGAAATGAATTACATTAGAACGTTTCTTGATAAAAACATCGTGACGTCAGCGTGACGTTTTCCTATGAAAAACGAGCTAGATAAAACGTCACAGCCTACTTAGCGAATAAGAGGAGATCGCTGAGTGCTTGTGAGCTCTTATTGGCTCCACCCGTAGTGACGTCATGCCAAGTTAAGTTGATGATAATGTAATTCACTTCCAGTAGCGATTGCAATTCGAAGCGATCGCAGTGCTGTTTCACTTGAATCCCTGCCTTAAAAATGTTTCTGGAGCAGCAGTGCTGCACCTTTTCTCTCTCTATCCCCCCTCCCCTCCCATTAAGGATACTGAAAACTTTCCAACTGTCATAGGCAGGGATTGAAGTGAAACAGTCGATCGCACATTACAATCGCTACTGGAAATGAATTACATTAGAACGTTTCTTGATAAAAACATCGTGACGTCAGCGTGACGTTTGCCTATGAAAAACGAGCTAGATAAAACGTCACAGCCTACTTGGCGAATTAGAGGAGATCGCTGAGTGCTTGTTAGCTCTTATTGGCTCCACCCGTAGTGACGTCATGCCGATTTAAGTTGGTGATTAATTCACTTCCAGTAGCGATTGCAATTCGAAGCGATCGCAGTGCTGTTTCACTTGAATCCCTGCCATAGTTCATCATCCCCCCAGCCAACATCATCATGCCCAACGAATTTTAAAAGACTTTGAAAATGTAGTAACCACGATTTTTTTTTCCAAACTAATAATTTTTACACCCCTTCTGTTTCACTTCATTTTATTTGACGCATTCGGGCAGAAAAAACGAACGGCATGAAAGTCCCTCCTCTTCTTAACTCATAAAACATGGAATAACTTAAATTATGTAGTGTTAAGCTCTACAATACAGCTCTTCTCTATTATTGCTACTCAAACCTTTTTATTTCAAATTTTAAATAGAGAAATACATTAGTTGAAATATTTATGGAAAGGAAGAGTCTCAGCTTACAGTACTTTCCTCTTCTTCGCACATCCAGTCACTTATAATGTAATGTAATATAATTTAACATTTTTTGCGTTGCGTCATCATAAAATGGCAACATCAAAATTTGATGTAGCATGTTTATCAACAATTTTGCACGATTTGATATTTAATAGACAAGTTAACATGTGCTTGCCGAAATATGTTATCTTATTTTATTGAATTCAAAGAGCGTAAATTAGTTGTAGAAAGCGAATACTCTCAATATTGAATCAGCTCTTTGAATTGTTATTTCCCCGTCTCTCTCTCCCCGATATTATTTACTTCAAAACATTTCAATTTTAAGCATCCTGCGTGTTATTTTATATCCTTAATAGTTTTCGTAAGTTGTTATTTTCTGTTGAGACTATGCCTTTTTTTATCTGAATGTCTTGTTTCTTGTAACAAAATTTTGAAAACTTATTATATTAGTAAAAAAAACTGACAATATTTAAAAAAACATTTTCCAAATAATGATTCGAATGAAAACGAAATTAGTTCAAAGTACTTGATAATTAAAAGAAATTCACAGTGAATTGCCAGAATATATATAAATAACGTCTTTAGAAGTATCGACTAAATTCTAAGAACAATTTATATTTAAATTTTGTTATGATCACTACTGCGCTCTTGTGACTTTTAAGAAGAATTGTATCTTTAAACAAAATCCCAACAGCCTGATTATTGCATCTAGAGCCTGATTTGCTGAGAAAAGGAAAATATTGCAGGAGTGCTGTTTAAATACTTGAGAGGCGGCGTCAAAACCAATTTGGTTTTAACATTTGCCCACCACGAATTGGCCATAGAGATACTGGAAAATACAAATTCGATTCCATTTATTAGAATCCAAATAATGATTGGGACTGCAAAAGACTTGTGAAAAATGTGACTAAGATTTTTGTGTAGATATAAAAGCTTCCGAAAAATCCTGCTCTCCAACAGTAGATCGTTAAGAAATATAATCTTTGCTTCAAAAAATTTTAATTTAACCAGTATCCTAAAAATGTTTCCCTCATGACAGCATGAAAATTTCTTGCTTTTTCACATAATTTTCATGTTTTTAAACTTAAATTTTAAAGCATGTCTTGTATTTTGAGTACAGCCTATGTGACATTCTCAGTTGATGTAATAATTACTCCAGTGTTTTAATGGTTGAACAATATCTTTGAGTTTTAAAACAGTAGGCTTTTTGTCTGAAAATTATGTCGGAATCAAATGGGACCCTCCGGTTACAAGTCTGACACCTTACATTTTGGGCAACCAGGGTCCCTGGGTAAAGAGGAGAACTCTAACATAAGAACTTTTGCTAGAGTGAACACTTACTTTCAATAATCTGATGAAGAATACAGGGTGTTTCATATTGAATGGGACAAAAAGAGAAATCAATTGTGAACGTTGTAATTGATATATTTAGAAAATTCAAATTCATCTGAAAACTACATTTATTCGAGTTTCTATAGGTGCTCATTATGTGCCCCTCCAATGACACAACAAATGTCTACACGATAATCAAGCTCCAGCCACACTTGTGATAGCATATCCCTTTTGATGGAGTTCAACACTGCAGTTATCCGCTGCTTCAGTTCCTCTAGTTCTGAAGAAATGGAAGCACAAACATATCGTCTTTAACAAAACCCCAAAAGAAAAAAATCAGAAAGCGTTAGATCTGTGGATCTTGCCTGCCAATAACGAAATGTTATATCATTTCTCCCAGAATGGCCAATTCAGCGATGGGGTAGACGTTCACTCAGGAACTCACGTGCATTTTTATTCCAATGTAGGGCAGCACCATCTTGCTGCAAAAAAGAAATCAGGAACAGCTTCTGCAGCTGTTGAGCAACCACTTAGAGAAGTAACGTCCCATCTCTTGTTAAATGTCTCCATTAATTGTGGTACGAAAACGCAGCACGCTTTCTCGTGCATGGATGATATTTTGTTTAACAGCACCTCTAGCGCCGTCTTCGTCATTAGATCATTTTTAACTGTTGCCAAATAAAACTTGCGTAATTGTAGTTGCAGAATAGATTTGTTTTGGCTGAATAAATCTGTTAGGGCAGTCACACTGCACTATTATTTTTGTCCCATTCAATATGAAACACCCTGTTGAATAATTTGTTCCTGCTTTCTATTTTTATTTTTTCGCAAGGTGAAAGATTGTGTATTGTTTCATTTTATTGCTATACTCGCTAGCAAAGTTTCTTGACCATGATGTCACGGTTACCGAGAAAAGCCAAATTAATAGCTAAAAGCCTACTTTGAAAACTAGTGGAAATCAATTACTGTTTGTGAGCTTTTATTGGATAACATATTTGATTCAAATGGATGTGCCTCTCTACATTGTCTTTCTCTTAAAATTGAAAATATTTAACAATTTGCAGAAGTTATATCAAAACTTTCGGGGAATACTTTCACCCGAAATTTGAACACTGCTCTAGGAAGTACTTCCCTTCGCTTAGTCTCAGTTTATTTCTTCATTGTCAAGTTATGTTGCAGTCGAGTATAAAAACTTTCTCAATTAAGGATGATATGCACAAAAGTGTTCAAATTTAACCTCATGTCTAAAAAATCTGACAAAATATATTAATTAATAAAAAATAATTAAGTATATGAAAAATAAAAAAAATTAGTCTAGTTTTTGAAGGTTTCAGGATTTTGAAGGTTTTTATGTTTTATTATCTGGTTCTATGGGTTATAAGAGAACCATGTAATTGAAAAATACATGTACGTAACTTCCATTGCAATTTGCCTTATTAAATTGTTTCACCTTGCATTAAGAAATTCTGTTTCTATGAATTAGATATGATTGTTTATATTTATTAAAGACAATTTTTATATCATGTATCCCTAAAGTATAATAAAAAAAAGTGTATTGTTTCATAAGCAGCATTTAAAATCAATAAGGTCCTCATTCTTTTTCACTGATAATTTTAACCATGTTTTTGTTAGCCAACTTACAGCAATATCCAATACAATTTTTTTTTGTCTTCCACCAATTCAATACCATAACCTTTATTTTATCTTCATCTTTCTTTCTCTTCTTATTATGATACTTAGTATTTATATCCTTACAGGAAATTTTTGAAAATGAGAGCTGTTTCGCCTGAAGTTCTTGCAGCTCTTCAGAAAAATCCAAAAAATATCAGGAACATTTGTATTCTAGCTCATGTAGATCATGGTAAGTTTTTTATTCAGGCATTCTTGTCAATTCTGAAATGATCTTAGTTTAGTGATTTACCATACTTATTTATTACATTTAAAAGTTGCAGAAACTTATGCTTTATTTATCTATTTGATTTTCACTTATTTATTTTTTGTATTTCATATTGAAAGTTTATTTTTTGTACAATTTTTGTCCTTTGCTTTCATAATTTGCTTTAAGAATTGTATCTCTTACTTTTTTGGATCATCAAATTTTGTTTTCAACAGAACTGCATTTGGAAGAAAAATCATTGCAAGTGCACATGTAGTTATGTATTGTTAACAAAATTAGGCATTTTTTGATGTAAAAAATAAATTTTTATGTTGAGAAAAATGCAACTTATTGAGTTTCATTCAAAGACTACTCAGGATTGTAAACAAGATCGCACACAAAAGGGTGTTTCTGTTTCTTGTCTTTGGTCATATGGTGTCAAAGAAAAAAACAAAGTATTCATTTTTCAGATAATCTGTGACGACAGTGCATAAATACATTGATTTCTCAAGTCAAGGAGGGGTGGGAGTGGCAATTGACCCCACCTCTGCCCTCCTAAGGGACGCATCCCCCCCCCCCTCCCAGCCTGATTAAATGTACTTTTTTTTTTTTTTTTTGCTTCTTATCTATTTTATTTTTTATTGAGCAGGTTTAAACACCCCAAAACCTTCTCCTGAAATGCAACGTGATTTCATTCACATATTCCTAACGATTGTGTGGCGTTGCTTTTGCTTTGTTGCAGAATTTCATTACTTGGTGAATTATGCATTTACTTCAGCGTTACCTATTTTCCATTGCAAAATGTTTTATGTGCAAAATCCATAATACCTGAGTCTTGTTTACATACAATAATTTTCTCTTCTTTAGGATTATGTAAATTTGTCCCATGGTAGGTTCCTTGTACTTTTTTATTATTAATTTATTTATTACTTATTTTTTACTGCTTGATATATGAAACTTCTGGGTAATATTTAAAACAGATTTTTCCGAATTAGTTCTTAAATATATGTTTCATAAAAACAACTTTATATATGTATTTTTTGATGTGTTACATTCAGTTCCATGTACAATTTAAATTAGTATAAAAGATAGCGTAGTAAAAAAATCATCTTTTTTAGGCAAAACTACACTTGCTGACAGTGTCTTGGCTAGTAATGGAATTATATCACAGAAAATGGCTGGGAAGGTATTATTTTGTGTTAATTCAATGTTGCACTTGACAGTTCAATGTCCTTGCTTGTCATGTAAAATTTTACTTAAAGATACATACTTACCATTAAATTGCTAACATTTGTCTTTTGTTTTTCCCCATAGTAAATTTTCCTTTTGTTTTCCATGAAAGACAGTAGTTTTATCTCTTGTTAATGTTGTTTCATCATGTAAATAAATATGTAGTTAGAGTATATTCTCAGTGCATTTTATTGAAACCGCATCACAATGCATGCAAAGATGCAAAATTACATTATATTTTTAAAATCCAGGAGGAGGCAATTAACTCTCCCCCCTGATTTCCCAAATAACGGGCCTGGAATTATCAACGCAAAACTCTGGAGTTAGTCTTTACTTTTTAGAGCAATTTGCGGCTGAAATTATGATTTTTTTTTTTGTAACAAAAATATTTTTATTTACTTTATTTTTAAAAACACATAAAATTTGTTTGAAATATGAATCTTTGTTTATGTGATTCTTAATGCGCTTTTGGCGTACTTAGAGAGCACACAACCCAACTTCTCCCTCCCTCAGTCATGAGACCTTTAGCCTCAGTGGCCAAAGCAGTGGGTAAGCATCACCGAGGTCCCTGGTTCTGGCCCCACCAGGGACTACATACAATTTGTTCACCACAAGCTGCATTTTAATGGTGATGTTTGCTTACAATGCACCAAATTTCTATTCCAGTGAATAAAAATTAAATAACCAATGTCAACGAACTACATATAACGCTTGCTCTTTATCAATATTAGTCTTTCTTTACTCTACATCAATATAATCCTTTTAAAATGCTTTAATTTTTTATTTCATATATTGGCTGTGATTTACTTTAAGTAAACATGTTAAAATTCTACCCTCTAAACGAATTAGGCTTATTAAATGTGGAATAAAGGGGGTTAATAGAAGTGCTGTTTTTTTTCATTCTTCACAAGTTTTTATTTAAAAGAAAACTAATAAACCTGCAAATGTATAATATAGTGCAATTGGTAGTAGCTAAAGACAATAAATAAAACTACAATGACTTCATTCTTTTGTTATTAATTTATTTAATAAGTTGTTTTTTAATTTTAAATGTTACCTCTATTGATAATTTTTCCTGTTTTATTAAGCTTCGATACATGGACAGTCGCAAAGATGAACAAGAAAGAGGGATTACTATGAAATCAAGTTCTGTTGCTGTTCATTTCCAAAAAGGTGCAGTGTCTTTCAAATTAGAAATAATTCTGAAAACAATTGATTATTGTTCTTATTGTTTTATTTTTAATTGGAACTTTTCTGTACTTTCTTTAAATAATTTAAAATCAAATTTCTTCTTCAAATAATAGTTAATATATACTGATAAACCACTCATTTTTACAAGGCTGTTATTTTCTCTGATTTGTCATAATAATGAAAATTTAAACCTTATGAATTTTTTTAACTTAACATTATAATTAACGTTCAATTCTGTTAGTATAAAATTAAAGAATTTGAGCTTGCAAAGTTACTGATATTATTATTAGGAAAATTATGCTTTTTGTTGCGTTTCAATATAATATTATAATATGCATCAAGTAGTTGCCCTTCCTCATGAAAAATTTTGAAATAGTGAACCAGATTAATGAGAAAAAAAATTATTTATGCACTTCCAATTTCTTGAATTTTGAATTTTCAAACTTATACTGATTAATCTTATGAATATGAAAGTCTTTTAGCAAACACAATGACTTTATAAAAGGTCACTGTGATTTTATAAGTAGAATATATTTGAAAATTTCATTATAAAATTTTTCATCAGTAGCGTAGCTATGGGGTCCAACGCTGTGGCGAGCTAAAGAAATTGCACCCCCCCCCCTGGATTACCTTGATCGGAGGTCACAAGAAGGCATTGTAACTTTCCAAAATTTTCTTATTTAAAAATGTGTTGATTTTTTTATTCGGAAAATTTGTAGACAGTATTAAGTTTGATGTTATTCTTTCTTTATTTACGCGTTTTTAACGATGCTCAGTGTTCCCTCTCATTTTGTGTATGCATGACATGTTTGCTTGTTTTCATTATTAGGTAAAATTCAAATTTCCTTAGACAATTTGAGAATCTTCCTCCTTCCAACAATTTCATTTCAGGGCGTCCCTACTTTTCCCTATCGTTTCACGTAAATTCAAAACACCAATAATTCTTGCAATTCGTTACTGA
The DNA here is from genome assembly GCA_038373865.1 of Uloborus plumipes. Taxonomy (NCBI): domain Eukaryota; kingdom Metazoa; phylum Arthropoda; class Arachnida; order Araneae; family Uloboridae; genus Uloborus; species Uloborus plumipes. Next base: position 26,243 of record JAXGGA010008968.1, read on the forward strand.
ACATAATGTTTTTTCTTTTTTTTTCATAAAAGCTTTCGTTTTAAATGGAATTTGTTTTAAAACGCTAGAAGAATGTATAAAACAAACAGAACTTGCGCATTAAGCGCAATTAATCTGAAATTGGCTTAATAAATACTACTCTTTGTATACAGGCAAAGCAAAAGTTTGCTATTTTAGGCCTCCGATTATTTTTTATAAATAAGACTTTTGATGCTTTGTAAATAAAATGACAAAGAAGACCTTTCAAACAAACAAAATCGTTTTATTAGTACACCGTTATTTAGTAGTAATTATTACCTATAAGGGGAGTCAAGTGAGGCAATTGTTCCATCCTTGGCTTTAAGAAACTTACAAGCTGAATTTTCTTGATTCTTTTTTTAAATACAGCTTATACAAACATGGGCCAAAATGGGAAGGTATTAGCGGGTATCACAATGTCGGTGCTAGGACTGAGAATGTTTTTTAAAAAAATATTAGAACGTATATTTATGTACCGTTTTATGAAAGTGGTTGCCCCCCCCCCCTGAAGTTGCGTATAAACGTGTCTTCCCTCAATATTCTCGTGGTGTTTCCTAATCCAATAATATGTGAGAAAAATAGCTATTTTTATTTGTTTCCACAATAGAATTAGCTCAAAACATATTGCACTGGCGTGATAACAAATCAAGCTCAATCCCTCTCAATAACATCAAAACGGTAATGTGTATAAATAACAAACTAGTATTAGTTTAGAAATGAGAGCACTTTATCAAAGCACATATGAAGTTGAAGAATTTCCAAAATGCGAAATCAAAACGCAGAAAAAACTTATAAATTTTTTTTCTGAACATAGCATCTAACCTTCTCTACCCAACAATTGAGGCACTAACAGCGTTTGAAAATGTTACTTGTTCAAAATCGTGAGCCGCTGTACTAGTGTTACTCATTTTGGGAAGCTTCATTTGTTGTGGGCTTTAGGTACGAATTTTTAAAATCGCCAAATTTTGCGACTGTTGTTTTTAAGAAAACTTCCCGTCCCCTTTTTGAGAAATAGTTACCTACATTGAGAAATAGTTACCTACAGAAAAATTATTACCAACATCAGAGTTATTTTCTGTCATCATAAAATCACATTCCAAAAATCTGTATCCGAAATGTTTGCAACAAAAGCTCGTCGGTTTTTAAAATCTAAGAACATTATTTCTGAAGTATAGTAATTAATTAGTTCAAGTGATATCATGAAAAAAGCGGCAAGAAAGAAGCGGTGAGAAAAGGTTTGTTTCTTCTCTCTCCCTCTCTTTTAAGTGGATAGGACCAGCCGATTTCAGATCAGCCTATGATAGACTCTAGGCCCCATATAAATAAATTATATCCTGCCAAATAGATTTAAACTAACATCAGTGTATCCAAACAAAATCTACCAAAACAAAATTGTACATTCTGCATGGTTTGTGTTGTAGCTTGGGCGCAGTTTGCTCTGTCACCAAGTTTTTGTCTTTTAGTCTGTTTGGACTTGGAAAAACCAAATTTCACTTTTTTTTTAATTTGGTCAAAATGCCCCCCCTTTGGCTGCTGCACCCGAGTCAAGAGCCACTCCTGCCAACCCCTAGCTACGCCACTGTTTTTCATTATACTTAACACTACAGTAAACTCCTAACTGTCTGCGGTTGGTTTATCTACAGTGCAGGTTATCCATGTTTCTTTTATACTTCTGTTTTCACTTTCTTACAGTAATTTTGAGTGTGTTAATGTTTATTTTTAGCAGTTTAAGATTTTTTTTACATTCAAAGTTATTGTTTTCAGCTATAATTTAGACGTAAGTGTTAGAATAATTGATTTTTATAGTACTGTATACATTATTGTCGTTTCGACCTTCTTTTCGGATAATTTACGGTTACCGTGCCACTCTATTCTACTGAGAATCGGGAGTTTACTGTGTTTGTTAATTCATTAAATGTAATTTAGTGCTGTGATTACAGAATATTTTAAACAAATGTACGCAAATAAAAACATAATGAACCAACAAATTAAGGCAAAAATTCAGAAACTGCAACAAAGTCCCAAATTTTGATTTTTCTTGTTTGTTGAAGATGATTCATAATTATTGATATATTAGTTCAAAAGCAGAAAAATAACTGTTTAATGTTTTACTTGATTTGCATAGCAGTAGCAGTAATTCATTATTTTTTGCTTTTTTTTAAAGAAATATTTTTTTAATCCTCTTTTTAGATGAAGAGCATTTTTTAATCAATCTCATTGACTCTCCTGGACATGCCGACTTTGCTGGAGAAGTTTGCACAGCTGTTCGATTGTGTGATGGTGCTATAGTGCTTATTGATGTTGTGGAAGGAATCTGCCCTCAGGTCCTTTAGTTTGTGTACTTTTCCCATATTATTGTTTGTGTACTTATTTCTTATTTCTTTCATGTGTTAGTGTTAGGATGAGATGCCAGATATTACAATGCCTTATTGACAGAGAGACAATAAGAAAAATATTATTATGAGAAAATTTCCATGTACTGTAAATTACAGTGTACTGTCTATGAAACAGTTCTTGAGTTATGAACACAATTTGACTCCCCTCCCCTCTTTGTCACAATTTATCTTACCCCCTCCCTTACCTTTGTTACTTGCCACTCTTTTCCGTAAGCATACCTTTATTTTTTAAAATGCAGTGTCACCCTTCTTATTATCCTTTCCTCTCCTAGTCACAAGTTTTAACAACTTTATGATCTTCCTACTTCCTCAAAACTTGACATCATTTGTGAAGGATACCGAAGTATATTGAAGAGAACATATTTTTTGTCAGTTAAAAGCTGCTGACTAGCTGAAGGTGACTCTTAATCATCAGCTGCACTGCTTTGACCAGTGGAATAAAATTTCATCTGTAGCAATTTATTCCCTGGGAAGGGGAGAATGTTAAAGAGAACTAAAAAGTATTTGTCTAAAAAGTAAAAGTCTTTTTAATAAAACTAATTTTAAAGACTAGTCCTGTTATATAATTGTCACACTTCATACATTGTTTCAGGACAAGTAGATGTTTCAGTTTTATATAACTTTTTGTGTTTTATGGAAAATGAATTAAATGAACCAAATGATCAACGCAATCTCTTTTGTTTTTCAGACAAAACTATCTTTACAGCAAGCTTGGATTGAACACATCAAACCTTTACTTGTTTTGAACAAAATCGACAGATTGATAACAGAGTGGAAATTAACCCCTTTAGATGCCTATGCTCATCTAGTTCAAATTTTAGAGCAAGTAAGTATTTTATTTTTTAAAGTTCAATGACAATAAATTATGCTTTAAATGTAATTATTGTGTGAAACATGTTTGTAATATAAATGTTTTTGCTCCATAAAGAGTGTTACGAAATTTTGTAATACATTGTCCTTCTCCAAATAAAAAACACAAGAGACGAGTTAAATTTGAATGTCATTATTTTTACTTCCTCATTTACCACCATACTTGCGGAAAAAAATTCCTGACTGGTTTTAACATTCATTTTCATTTTGTCTGTACCTGAACTAAAATATGACAATTTTTTTCATGATTATAATACTGACATATATGGATACATTTTATGTATGGATAACCGAAAATATCCATATTTACAACTTTGTCGCAATGCCAATGTCAATACATGATTCACCTATTTTGCATGACTCGGATATGGTGGACAAAAGAATTTAAATTTTGCTCATCAAATGAATATTTCATGCCATTTAGTGAATGATGGCAACACACATTTACCATTTAAAGAAGTTTTTCAGAGGATTTTTTAATTACTACAATTGGTACTATTATTGCTACAGTACTATCCTATTTTAAATTTCACATAGAAACCAAAGTTTTAAAAAACACAAAAGGAAAATAATAATGAAAAGTTTTGACTGTGTTTTGATTTGTGCATGAATTATGACGATATTCATATACATTCACTGTGTTTTCATTTTCAACAGGTTAATGCAGTTGTGGGGGAATTGTTTGCGTCAGATGTACTTAAAAAATCTGAAAACGTAAGTTTATTTTTTGCAAAAATATCATTGATTTTGTTTGAAAGTCTATATGTAGCTCCACACGCAACAGAAAAACTGGAGGCGTGCCTTAAGCTAATCCTCTATGAGTGGAGATTTTTATGAGATATTCCTACAGAGCTAAACCCTGGATGCCGGAATTTTCAGAACTAAATTTTCCTTTTCCTCTGCTTAATAGCGTCTCTAAGACGATCCTACCTTATGAATGAGTACAAGGTAAGCCTCAAGGCGATTCAGTCATAGTTGTCAATTTAACATTATAATAATGCTGCAATAATACTAAATAAATTTCTATATTTTTTTAATCATAATTAATAACTAGTAACAGAATATTAGTTTAGTTTGTTTTAACATTATTTAATTGCAGTTGTTGCTTGTATTTGTAACTTTTACCACACATCTTTGTTTACAAATGTTGAGCTCATATGTTGTGGAATTCAATTGCAAAACGTTTCCTGAAGAGAGCACTAAACTGCTGCGCAAAGACAGTTTAAAAATACCTTTTCCAAACTTAAATATAGAAAATTTAACAGTGGTGAGTCCCTCCCTCAATCGAGTGGTGATCGCCCCCATTGCCCCTCCCTTGTATCCGTCCCTGGTTCTAGTTGTGTGTGAAAAAAGCACGTATTTGATTTGTTTTTCTCGTCAAATTATGGTCCGTGTAAAACAAAACTGAGACGAGATCATAGCTCTGTTTAGAGTTTCGCCGTGCTTGTGGCAAACAACATCAAAAGATTACCATGACTGGACAAAAAAGGAAGCTATTTATCAAAGGTTACTGGAAAAAATAATAAAAGTGGAGCCCCTGGCTAATAAATATTGAATGATTAAAAAAATTAATATTGTGCTTACCAGTTTTCGGAAAGAGTTAAAAAGGATCAGAGTCTATAAAGACAGACAGTGTTGCAAGCGAGGTATGCAGGCCAAAATTGTGGTACTTTTAACAGATACGGTTCTTAAGTGATCAATAACCTCCTTTAGCCTCTTGCTCCAATGTAGACCAATCTGAGACTAAGGTTAGTAAAACATAAGTCATTAATGATACTTATTTTATTTTGTTGTTACAACCTGTAAGTACCTAAATCGAAAAACTTTCATTCATTTACACTTTTATTAATTGGTACAAAATACATTTTCCTCTGAATAAAATTGTTATTAATTATTTAGGTGCAATTAGTAATGGGAAAAATTAATATTTACTGCCTAGACAAATAGTTTATTATTGTAAAAATATTAATTAATTGCTATAATATAGTTCATTTACCGAGGTTTAAATGAAGAAGCAGTTCATCCTTCATTGACGAATAAGTGAGCAACAGCATCATCTGTTGAGGCTATCGTGTGAACTCACAAACTGAAGTACCTCAAGGCTCACCTTTGTATATTCTGTAGTGTGTGGAAACCCCCTATTTTTAAGTTCGCTTTAAGGCCTGCAGTCTCAAAGTATGCCTCTGGGTTTTCAGTTGCATGTGGATTGGCCTTAATAGTAATTTTTAGATACATTTGTTATAAATGCATTGAGAAAACTAGCTATATTAAAAAAAAACACTTATTTATTCATTAGTAATTATCATTATTATCAGTTCTTTCCAAACCTTCATGAATCTCTGAAAGAATTTTTACTTATCAAATATATTTTTCTGCCCCCTCCCCTCCTTCCTCCATTCCTTTTGCTCCTATCTTTAAGCTTACTTTCAACTAAAAGCACGTTTTGATCTAAATCAAGCTATCAAATCAAAAAATTGCCTTAGTGTGAACTAAACTAGCTGTGTATTTAAAAACTGCCTTGTTACTGGTTATTATAATTATTGCAGCCTAACGATGATTTTTGTGATTATATTTTAACCCTTTTTTGTTGTCATATTAATTCTCTAGTATATGTTACTCTTTTTGCCTTTTATGAGTTAAAATATGAAAAATTTCAGCCTAAATTTTCTCTTTTCATTATAGAAACAATCAGACACCTTAGACACCTCTGAAGTCAAAGAAAAAGATCAAGTAAGTCTAATATTTCGGATTTGCTGTAATTTACCAATTATAAATCATAGTACCATTTTACTTAAGAAACTAACATACTGTTAAAAATAAAGCTGGGATTTCCAGATCACTGTATAATCTCACGTTAACTGGTCTTGTGATGGAACAGCAATGGAATTAGTTATTCTCTTAATCTCTTTATTCCGTGATAAATTCTTCAGGATTTCAAGCTTGTGGGCTGTGATATTAAAACTGTTTTACCTTCTTCTAAATCTAAATTCTTAGAAATATCGCCCAGTGATTAAATGTTTTCTCACTAGTTATCTGTTTTGTTCGGAGGTAGTTTCTTGATCTTTTTAAATTTCTCATTTTTCTTTTGGTCAAATTGTACTATTTTTCTAAGCAGCATCTTTTTATGTTTCCCAAATTATGTTGTGAGAACACTAATAAATGCTGCAACACATAGATATCTGTTAAGAAAATGGTTGTGTTTTCATGTTTTTGTGGTATACATCTACTGTGGGGCCATTCCACTAAAATGCCGCCATTTTGAGACACTCATATGTTTCATTAAAAAGTAGTAATTTTAAAAGGTTATAAACAAAGATTTTTCCCTAAGGAAATCGCACAGCAGTTTGTGGTTTTTTAACCGACAAAATTTCGTTCATTGCTGTTCAAAACCACCACTTTTTAATCAAATACATGAGGGTCATGTGCAGGACAAGATGGCAACTTTTTCGTGGAATGGCCCTGCACAATATAGAAGTAAAAATGTTTATATTGTAAATACTTTCAGCCCCGCTTAATTAGGTAACGGATAAACAAATACCCTACTTACACAATTAAAACAGCCCGGAACGGAATATTTCCTCATCTTAGATGCAATGTTAAAAATCCCCGCTTAAACAAATAATATTTCCTGGAACCAATAGTATTTGTTTAAATGGGGCTGACAGTAGATGAAAATTTAAATAATGTTTCTTCAACCATAAAAAAAAACCTTGGAAGTAGGGATGCACCAATAAGCAAATTGACCAATTACTGATTAATCGGCTGATGATAATCGGCAGAGCCGATTAGTGGTCATGAATAACATTTTTTATGCCACTAATTTCTACATCCCTTTTTTTCTCACACAATTTCGATTTTAAGAATAATTACTAATTTATTTCTGAGGAACTAATTATTTTTCTCTGTTTTCCTAATTCTCACTAAATAATTTCATAAAATTTCTTTGAGCAAGTTTCCATATAATTGCTTATAAACTTACATTTTGTTAACTAGACATGAAAATTAAAAAAAAAAAAATAGGAAGGATGCTGTGGTGGAAAAGGCTAATTTTGGAGTATTTTAATGTTTTTTTTTTTTTTTTAATTTGGTTGCCACTTAATTCAAGACTTTTACTCTGTGTGCAAATTGTAAGGTTACCTAAAGGAGAAAAATATTGACACATGAAAAATATTGCAACAGTGTATATATTTTATGTTTATAGATAATTACATTTATTTACTGGTAACAAATTTATTTAAAATTATTTTTGTTAAAAGAACACTTAAAAAAATACTATTGAAGAAAATATTTTTTTCACCAATTAATTGGCCCAATTTTACCAATTATAAATAACCAGCAAAGCGGCCGATTATAGCCGATCCCTACTTGGAAGTCTGTACTAACATTTAGACTCCAAAATGAAAAATTCCCCCTTCCTTGCAAAATTTTCCTTGTCTAGATAAATTTATTTACAGTAGTGATACATTGTAAATCTTTCATTTCTGCCTCCATAACTTTCTCGCATTGATTTTATCTCTATGGTTCCTGCACTAATTTTATTTAAATAATATTAACATAAGTCACATGGTAATATTCCTCAAAAAGAATTTTCTCACTTATGTCATTGTAAAAAAATTTTTAGAGTTGAAAATCCAGAAAAAGACTTTCTAATTTTGCAAAAGTTACTGCTTTTGAAACTGTTCTAACTTTCATGCTGATTATTTATTTTTCAGTTAATGTATAAATGAAAACTTCAAAATAAAATTTGTGTTTTTGCAATCTAAATTTTGACAAATTCAATTTATTTATTCAATTTAAGTAAAAAATTAATTTTAAAAACGCTGAAAAAATTATAAACATTACAAAAGTATCTGCATTAATGTTGCAATTACTATTGACCGTAAAATCATATTTTACTGAAATACTTTATGATAAAAAGACCAAAACAGCAGCCAATTGGAACTACACTCTTTTACTTACCTTCAAAAGTTTGCTGTATGACTTGCTTTATACTGTAAATACTCCGTTCTGCAGTGATATTTATTTTAACATTTTCATGAAATTTTAACTGTACATGTGTACACATTGTGTGTGTTATTGCAGTTTTCCTGCATTCATTGTGTTTTTCGATGAACTCCTTGAAAAACAATAGATGAAGGTACTACTGTACCTTCTATCTTATGCTTGAAAATTATAAAGAATTTCTCTTTTTAATGGCATGTAAACTTTTAGATTTTTGATTGGAGTAGTGGCTTAGATGATTCAGACGATTCTTCTGTTTATTTTTCCCCTGAGCAAGGGAATGTAATTTTTGCAAGTGCTTTAGATGGCTGGGGATTTGGGTGAGTTAATTTTCATTTAATTTCTTCACTTTCTTTGCCACAATGTTATTGAAACAGTTTGCATTTTAATGTAACATCCAAATATGTTTCATTACATTTTTTGTAGATTTCTAATACAGAATTTTTTTATTAGAAAGGGTATATACCTATTTAGTAGTTTTTTTATTCATTGTATATTACATGAATTTAAAATATAATTAACAACTAAAAAACTACTTATATAATTAGAGATTTATTTCAGATTATAGAATTTATTATTCCAGATTATAGATTGAAATTTTTCTGTCATTTATTAAAAATACATTTTAAAATTTACCTGCTGATAAATAATGAATATATGACTTTTTTTTTTTTTTAGCGATTTCACTCGCCTAATTTTTTATACATTCATAGTACATTCCCAAAGTTGTCGTGAATAGTTATAGTGGCTGTTATAGGGGAAATTTCCTTATAACAAAGACCTCTAAGATCTTCTACTTATATTAACATATAATTATTGCAATGTCGCTACAGAAAATGTTTTCTTTGGTCCCTTCAACTTCATTACAACAACATTTGACTGTATTTCTTTACCTTGATTAAGGTTATGGTTTTCTTATTTTGTTTTTTATCAATTGGGATATTTTGAGAATATATAAGCATATTTCTGCTTAAAAATTAAAGCAAATAATGTAGTGTTAAAGTACAAATGTGCAACAAATGCCATTTGCGCAATTTCTGCATTAAAAATGTTTGTGCCTGCGCATTTATGCTTTTTTGAGTTTTTTATTATCTATTTTTATGCAATATGTTTTGTTTATTTATTCTTTAGTTCTTTTCTCATTGCATTTGAAAAGTTCCTCTGAAGCACAACTTTATTGGTTATCTATTGTATTTGTCTTTTGGTTTATCTAAACTAATGAGGCCTCAAATGCAAAGTATTAAAAGCAACTGCTTATATGTATCATTCGTTTGTGTAGTTTTTGTTTCCTAATAAGTGTGTATAAATTTAATTTAATTAATTGAAATCTCATTCTTAGAGTGCACCACTTTGCTAAAATGTATGCTTTAAAACTGGGAGCCAAGGAAGAATTGCTCAAAAAGACACTATGGGGTGACTTTTTTCTGAATGCAAAAGCTAAGCAGATCATAAGAGGAGCTCAGGTAAACTTCTTATGAATCACAAGTCAAAACTCTATAGCTGATTTTGAAAGTTCATGTAATGTTTTATACTTTTATTGTTCTTTTTTCTTTTGATATTCAAACTTTTGCTAAATAATATTTTTTTTTTAAACACAGATGCGTTTTAGGAAAGTTTTATTTTGTAGCATTTGTTTTATTAAGTTAATTTGCTATGATTGAAATGTATGAATAGTTTGAATGATATTTACTATATTTCACTTATAATCTTAATTATGTGCAAGTTTTATATAATAGTAGTTTAAATAATGTCAATAGTAAAGACACCTACTTTGTTTTACAGGCAAAGGCTAAAAAACCCTTATTTGTGCAGCTTATTCTTGAAAATATCTGGTCTGTGTATGACGCAGTTTTAATTCAAAGGTAAATCAAGTTGTCTTAAACTAATTTAAATAATATGATAGAGATGTGTTTTTTTTTTTTTTTGTATAAAAACTATTATGGAAGCACTATAGTGTGCAGTATCACACGCAGATAATGAAATAGTCACGTCTCTAATGCTAATCCAATTTGAAATGTGCCCCTTTCATTCTCTGTGTGTGATATGTGCACATTGCATCTATGTGTTGAATGATATTCTTACTTTCAGTAATTGAAATATCCTTTTAAACTGTAATGAGTTTTATGGTTTCTACATATTTAAAACTGTTTGTTTTATTTTATTGTTTTGTAACATCTGGAATCAATTTTAATTATTTTTTAGAGATAAAGTTGCAAGTGACAAAATAGTGAAATCCTTAAATTTAGCAATACCATCAAGAGATGCAAATCATAAAGATCCCAAAGTGTATTTACAATCCATATTTGGACAATGGCTGCCTCTCTCATCTGCTGTTTTAGGTTTGCTTTCTGTTAATTTAATAAATAATTGTATATTTATTTTTTTTGTGTATTTCTTTAGCTTTTTTGGTACCTTTAAAGCAGTGGTACTCAACCTTTCATTCACCCAAGCCGTAAACATCTATCTCACTTGTGCTGTTACATTCAAATAAACTTATTTAATGTGCAATTCTTTGATAATTTTGATGGCTTCATTTAACTTCTGGTCTTTTTTGAGATTTAAAACAAAGAGAGAAAAAACAACTTTTTAGGACGAATCTATACAAAGTAAGTTTTATGAAGTTTTTGACTAACTTTACCAAACCACTCATAAAAGCTTAACGGGCTGCAGTTGAGTACACTGACTCATAGCACTTAAGCATCAGAGTTTCATTTACAGTTGCCCTTTGTTGTTATGAAACAGCAAAGCTAAGTTTGCTTTTTATTTTGTGCCTCTTTAAGTGAATCATATTTTAGCTCCAGAAATAATATTTTATAACTTTTATTTTCAAATTTTGTTACATTTATATCAGTTTTTCTTTTTGCAGTATTTTAAAATGATCCTTAAATTAAAATACTGTCGCTCCCGCTTAATCGGGTAACGGATAAACGAATACCCTGCTTATACGAATAAGATATTTCGAACCAAATATTTTCCATGCTATAGACACAATGTTAAAGATCCTTGCTTAATCGAATTTCCCCATTAAACAAATATTTCTTGGAACTGACAGTATTTGTTTAAGAGGAGCGGACAGTATATGAATTTGTGTCTAAATTATGCGGAAATAGCAGAACTTTTGGATCAAAGAATAACTGTATTAAAAGAATACTTACAGAGAAAAAGTTTCTGATGCAAACAGTTGTACAGAATAAAAAAATTGTTCTAATTTATAAAAGCATACAATGGAGTCCTCCGTGTCCCCCCCCCCCCCCCAGGTAGTGATATATCATGATAATCTTGTTTAATCTATATTTTATTATTGTTACTTTAATTCAGTGAAGTAGAGGTGAAAATGTTAAAACAATGGGCATGTAATTGACGATTCAAATAAAAGCAATGTCTTATCAACTGCGAGAAGCTTTGGTGTACCAAATAATTCTGAAAGTTTGTTTTAGTAATACCTGTATGTTTTCATTACGTACAAAAATATTTAATTACAATTGCCTTAACAATTTATTATTTCTCCTTTACTTTATCATTTTAACATTTGTAAACCTTCGTTTGACAGAGATGGTATGCAGTTTTGTGCCTAGTCCTTTACAACTGGATGAAGAGAAAGTGGAACATCTCATGTGCTCTAGTGCACTAAAATTTAAAGCATTGCCTCCTGAGACACAAGCACTAAAATCAAGTAAGAGCATTTGTTTAATCATAAAAATTTCCCTTTTTTCATTAGTTTTGTTAAAAGTTAATTTGTTACCTGTAATTAAAATATAGTTTTAGTTTTCTCTCATTTTCCCTAAAATATTTTACCTTACCTAGTATGTGAGATAAGTTGACAATCATTTTTTTTTTTTTAAATCTTTAGATTAGAAATAATCTTGAGTGGTAGAAATAATACTAAGGTGAGGGAAATAATCTCTTCTTCTTTGAACATTCTATGAATGCTGAAAGAATGATAGTTATCTCCATTAGATCCTTTTTATTGTTCTTAACATAATATTCATTTTAAAGTTTGTGTGTCTTTTTTAACCCATTAAGCGCCAAATCTCCCATTTTGGAAACCTTTTATTGAGATTTTCCCCACAGTAAGTAATTAAGAGACTTTTCAAGTTTTGTCTCTTTTGAAAAAAATACCTAATGTAGAAAGAAAACACAATGCCAGTTTTTCATTTCATATATAGCGCTACTCCTGTACAATAAAATATAGAGGCTTTAACAATTATATTTGAATGTATTTAACATGTTCTTAAAGAAATGATGCATGAAACAACTTTGATTTATTGTTTTGAAGCTGCAATACATAAAAATAAGCAAACATGCAATGTTACTGAAATGGCAGATATCCGGTATCCGGCATGTGATGAGCCACTGGATATCCGGTATCCGTCAAAATCACTATCCGGTCCATCCCTAGTATTTACATATAAGTGGGCATGGTTTTTGCTGTTTTCTGGTGAAATTATACTGTGTTTTTACCCTTTGCCCCCCCCCCCCTGGAAAAACTTGAAATGACAGGCCTGCCAACTTAATAATAAAAAAAAACTTTTAGTATCAATAAATAGCTTTGTTAACTGCATAAAAATGATTTTTAGGTTTTTTAACTAGATTTAGTCAGGTTTTATTCAAGCATCCCTATTGTGGCAGAGATATTTATGTTATCCCCACTAAGCTCCAAATCTCCCATTTTGGGACCGTACCATATCTATTGACTAAATATATATTTTTCAAAAATTTAAGCTGCATATGATTAAAGATATGTATTGCTCCTCATGCCAAAAGTAAAATATTTTCAATGTGGTTCATACAGTGGTGTTTAATGGGTTAACTTCAATTTTCTTTTAAGGAAAAATATAGATTTTTTCCTAATTTAGTTTCATGCCACTTTTTAGCCTTGCGCTTAAAGTAGCCTCTTAGTCATATGCGTTTAACTTAGTCAGTTTAAAGAAATCTTAGGATGTTTTTAGTTGCACTTTACCGCGTGAAATTCACGTGGCCAAGCCTATAATACTCATTTGAAGATGCACCACATTTGTTAGATTTTTTTTAATTTTTATGACACTGCATAGCTTTAAAATAAAATAGAAAATTTAAAAATAAAAGCATGTAAATGCATACAATTCTGTTGGTTTATCTCTTTCCACATGAAAATTAAACTATTGCTATTAAATCTTTTTTTTTTTTTCTTTTTTTCCCTTTGATCTGCATCTAATAGTTTTTTTTTTTTCCTAATTCAATAAATAATCACAACTGCAAAATAATATTTTATTAACTAGATTTTTTGCAATGCCTTTCTTCCAATGATGTTCCTGTAATTGTTTGTGTCTCGAAAATGTTCCCAGTGGAAAGGAAAATGTTGCCTGAAAATAGGTTAAAGTGAGTATTAATGTTCATAAAAGTCTTCCATTACAACTTATAATTTTAAAAGTAACTAGCCTTTTTAAACTGCATTGTGTATTTTAATTTACTTTTATAATCACTAAATTTTTGTGGTACATTTCTTTTTTTTTTTTTTTTTTGGCAGAGACACTATGTTTTGATCTCATGTCCTTTTGTGTATGTTTTTGCTTCAATATTTTTTTTATTCTAACTATTTTTTGGCCAGTTCAAAAATTATTGCTTTTATTATTTTTATTTAATTCTTGAGATTATGATTAAATTTATCATTAAATTAGGTCCCACAAACAAATTCTGCATTATTTTAAAAGATAACTGAAAATGCTACCTCTTTTTCTAACCTTGAAAGGTTTAGTTCCTTCTAAATAAAACACATGTGTGCAGTTCACATTAAAAAGACAATAACACCAAAAGACATTGTTTTTGTTCAGGCACAGTTATTACAAAATTGCATCTTTATTTTATTATGCAGCATTTGAATGCACAACTTTTCTAAATGCACATGCAGCTCTTTAGTGTCAAAATCAGTGTTGTGCTTTTCTAATTATTTTTTTTATTAAATTGTATTTTTGTTGAGGACGTCCAAAAATGAATAGCATATGAGAAAAATGTCTCTTTTTAAAAACATTTTTACCCTTGCTAATTTTTCGACCTCTGCAAAATATTGAAAGATTGATTTTTTTTTTCTTTTTATGCATATGCATTTCTATGATTTGATGAAATTTTAAGTTTTACTCTGTTTCATGTTTTTTTTTTTTTTTTTGGTATTCATAGACCCTTAACAGCTGAAGAAATTGCACTCCGAAGAGAAATAGCAAGGCAAAAGCATGCTGAAAAATTAGAAAATCCCCAACCAGCTACAACACAAGAAACTGGGGTTGATGAAAGTAAGTTTTTGTTTACATGGCCATGTGCTGAAGTTTTTACTTTCACTGTGTGGGATTATTTTTCAGGTATAACTTTTATTGTAATTAATATTTACAAATAATATAATACGAATAATATTTTATACAGCATAAAAATATAACAACAATTTTTAATTTTTAATGCTTCTGTTCAATTAGGAATTCCTTCTTAAAAATTATTCTTAGACCTAAAATGTGTCAAATATAATGTGAGACATGTTCTCTCTATCTCTTAAGTTGCTTCTTTCTTATTTGGAGTGTTTTATCAGTATTAGAAATGCCAACCAAAAATTTTGAGACTGAAATTTTGCGACCAAAAATTTTGGTTTGACGCCTATCTTTTCAACTCAGGTGCTAAATTTGATGCCTTAAGTTTTAGATATCTTTGAAGCTCTTCTTTCCCCACTCGTAGTAACTAAGACCTGTTCTTGGTCCAAAGAATGAATTTGTAAAAGAAATTTTTAAGGGCAATAAAAAGTATAATTTTCTTTTGTATTTTACAAGTATGTTATTGGCAGCGTGTAGCATACAGCAGTGATTATCAGCAGTGTGTCTTATTTTTAAAATATATATACATTGATATATATATATATATATATATATATATATATATATATATATATATATATATATATATATATATATACAGGGTGTCCACTCCAATCGTGGACCAATAGCTAATTTCTAAACCATTAGAGATACGCATATAGTTTATTTAGGAAAAAATCTCCAAATTATGAAAGGAATTTTTGGTCTATTCAATGTTTTTCAAAAAATCAAATTTTGAAAGAGTTACGAAATTTAAATTTTTATACAGCCCCCCAGTCCTATCAATCATATTTAGTAAAACATTCTTGACACTATAACGTTTAAAACTAAAAAAAAATCACTCCTCTACCACAAAAATTGACCGAGTTATGACGTTTTGAAAAATCAAGATTTTGCATTATTTCATGACGTCATCGAGAGATCGCATAAGGGACCGTATGCGAAATCCTTCAAAATCTTGATTTTTCAAAACGTCATAACTCGGTCAATTTTTGTGGTAGAAGAGTGATTTTTTTTTAGTTTTAAACGTTACAGTGTCAAGAATGTTTTACTAAATATGATTGATAGGACTGGGGGGCTGTATAAAAATTTAAATTTCGTAACTCTTTCAAAATTTGATTTTTTGAAAAACATTGAATAGACCCAAAATTCCTTTCGTAATTTGAAGATTTTTTCCTAAATAAACTCTATGCTTATCTCTAACGGTTTAGAAATTAGCTATTGGTCCACGATTGGAGTGGACACCCTGTATATATATATTATTAATTAAATATGCCACCTAGGTTTTTCATTTTGACTTCTAGAAGCATATACTAGGTACCATCATGATGACTAGATTAATTCTTATTTCTAACATGGTGTAAAATACTTTGAATTACATTCAAATTAATTTCAAATTGTATTTTAATGTATGTTGGAAGTTAATCATCGCTAAGGAGCTTGTATCAATTCCAAATTTTTCTGTCATTTATAAAAAAAAAATCTTTGCGCTCTTAAGTGTGACTACATTTGTTATATTTTTTACAGTAGCGACTTCATCTGATTCCACAGTTGAAGAATCCTCGGACACAGCTTTTATTGCTTTTGCTCGTGTTTATAGTGGCACTGTAAGAAAAGGACAGAAGCTTTATGTATTGGGCCCAAAACATGATCCAGCTAAAGCATTGAAATTGGTAAACATCTGTTGGTTTTGAAAAATATTGCACTGAAAAAGGAAAACTGAAAGCTCTTTTTATTACAATGCAGCAAGTAGTGTTATCTTTAAAAACAAAGTGGGTTATAATATAGTTGCAAACATGAGTTATTGAATCTACATTTAAGTTTGACTGCAGTGGCATAGCCAAGGGTTCTGGACTCTAACTGAAATGAATTTTTAAATAAAAATGAAAGATGAAAATGTCTAATTTATTGCCCATATTTCCTTCTTTTACAAAAAGAAAACTCTAGAATTGTATGTCTTTTTTAAAATCAAAATAAACACTTAACACAGATACTTTCTTCGTACCTATAATTATTTTACATTATATTTTCTTTGTATAATATGAAGAAAATCAAATTGGAAGACTTTTTGTTTCCAAGAAAAAAAAATAAAATAAAATAAAACTTTATTTCACAAAAAAAGGACATTGAAACAAAATACTCTTACAGTATAATTCTAAAAGAAACTTCAAAACCCATGCATGGTTGCAGTTATTTTTTTAAGGAAGGTTGGGTGAAAAGTATTAAAAAACAGCATTATTTGATTTTAAGCAAATTCAGAATTGCGGACATCTGTTATTTGACTGGGTTGAAACAGCATGTTTTTCCATGACAAGAGAATGAATATATTGTGTACTGAACCTCAAATATGTCATATAAACATGTTTATTATTAGAACGTCTTAACCCTTTATGCCCCCACGGGACTCAGAAGTCTCGCTTATTTTAATTTAGTATTATGAATCCTATATGGCTGGAATCATGCTGAAGCTTTTAAGTACCACTCCTTGTATTTCGCTGAGAGGTCCACAGATGGTACCCGCAATCGGAAACAGTTTTCTTAGGGGCCTTAGACCGTACTGATTTTCAAAATTTGCTAAATTAATTTGGGACATAAAGGGATATGTAAAACTTTTATTTGAGAAAAGGGAACGATAGAATGAAATATCCTCAATTGCACACCACATAACATCAGTTCTTTTTAAGGTGCGTTTTGAATTCTATTCTTGACAGTTAAATAATTTTGACACTGTCAGATATGCTTAATAATGTAGTAAGTATATGTGTAGCACAGTAGCGAGGCCTCAAGTCATCGAACGATTCGCCGATGACCTGAAGGCAAACCTCGTTTTGTACTGGAAGAATTAAAGTTTTTAAAATTTTATTTTCAGATTATTTTTTCGGATCATTGAATATTCCAAATAATTTTATTTTAGTGGTGCCATCTGTTGAGTAAACGATTAGGCGTGACCTTCACTCATCGCTACAGATATCGCATCGGTTTTGTGTGTGCGCGCGAAACTGTTTTCGCTTGTCAGCCATTTCAGCCAATCAGATACTTTCACAGCTTCCCTTAGATGTAAAACAAGTCATCGGCGATGATCCGAGGAAATTTTATGTGCAAAGCATTTTGTTTTTACTGGCAACTCTCAGTTTTGGCGGATCGTGGGGGTTGGATGGGGAGGGGTAGAGATTTTTTTCTCCTGTTTCGTTCATTCTTTTTTTTTTTTTTTTTCAATTCGGGGGTTGCGGTTATCTTACGATGGCGCCAATATGAGCCCGACGGGTGGAAAACAATATTGTTTGCAACTACAGTAGTTTTGCATGGGGGAAAATACTGTTACCTTTTGTGTTTTGGAACTTTATCGAACTTTTAAAAACGAATATATGTGTGCGTGGTTTGGTTTTTTTTACTCTCTCTTTTTAGTTTCAATTATAAATGTTTTTCATAAAAAGTAGTGCTCGTTGCCGTTCGAGCTTTGCATTTCAGCAAGCTTGAACTTTTCAAATTGAAAAAGAAGCATCTGTGAACCAAGATTTTTACAAGGTAAGTAAAATTTTTTGAAGACTTGATGAAATGTTCTGAAAGTATGAGGAGCTTACCCCTCCCTCCCCCTCACACACACATTCGTAAAAATCTGTAGCAATATATCATTTTTTTAAACACATTGCAATATTGTTATTCTTCAGCAAAGAAAAAAAGAACCAAATAATGGACATCGGAAACGACGGTTCAAAATTTTCGAAAACTGAGAAATTAAATTTCGGAAACGGCAGCCCAAAATTTTCAGAAATTTCTTATCACAAACACCCCTGAGCGAAACATATGGTCTGATATATTTCTTTTGGGACCTGAAAGTTAGCGATGACTGATGCTTGAAGTCACGCCTCGCTACTGGTGTAGCATTATTAATGTGTTATCTAATTTGTAACGTTTTCTCTTTTTGCATAGGAAACTCCTATTAGTGATAAAATAACAGTTCATGATCTTCATCCTGATCAGCATATAACAATTGGAGAAATTAAAAGCTTGTATCTTTTGATGGGCAAGGAGCTTATTGAACTGAATGAAGCACCAGCAGGAAATGTAATTGGTGAGATAAGTTTTTATTATCATTTTTTTTAATTTCTACTCTCAAAGATCTCAATATTTGTAGGAATTTATGACGCACATAAATGGTTTTAAATACCACCAAACTTTATTGTTATATTTAAGAAAATGAATATTTTGTTAAAAGTAATTCAACTTAACCGTTGCTGTAAAAATTGGCCTGTAGTTATTTTCTTTTTTTTTTTACTGCCTTATTTTTTTTATTTTCTTTTTAAAATTCTTGTTTGAAAGCCATCAAACTTAAAACTGGTACAGCAGTCTTAGGGAGAAACATGTTCTTCTTTTTTTTTTAATTGAAGATCATAATTTACTTCTTCAGCAAAGCAGCTCAAGGTTGTCGTTCTTGAATTTAGTTTTCTTCTGATTTGTCTGTCCTGAAAAAAAAATTTCCCATTTTTTTCTGACAACCTCCGCACTATACATGTGCAAAATTTTTGTTATAAGTTTGTATAAAACATGATTTTGTTTCTCTTTGACTTGTGATTAACCCAGAGGTAGTCATGACTACAGTAGTTTGTCAGAAACGTCATGTGATTAATATTGATGATGCAAATCAATGTATTTTCATTTATAAATCAATATTATTTAGATAGCCGGGAGTATTTTTCACATTTGAAGCCCGCACCTAAAAATAAGTGCCTGAATTTAAAATTTAAAGCGATTTAATACAAATAGTAGATTAAATTTCCCTCTGTTTTGGAGCAAACTATTGTACTCCTAAGTCATTTCTGCTATACAGCATGGTTTAGAAAGGGTTTTTAATGCCAAGCAAGGGTTTAAACTTTTCGCGTATTTTTCTTGTAACTTTAAAATTTCCACTTACATCCCTTTGTTTCTCACTGCCTCATTAAGACGCTTTTATTAGTTTCAGGTATGAGTTTGTATGTATGTATGTATATAACTCTGAATAAAAGATAAAATTCGCGTTCATTACTAATATTGTTCCGTAGCAATAGCTTTTCGAGAGTGAACTGTATTGTGTTGTTTTCTCCACTAAGCACAACACTCTTAAACACCAGGGCCTGATTACTGAATAGGCCAACTAGGCCATGGCCTAGGGCCCCCCAAACTACCCCTGTTTAGTGGTAAACAGCTAAAATTGCTTTAGTCAACGGCTAAATTTGTTCCATCTAATGCCTAAAGTTTTAAAACCTCAGTACAGGGGGCCCCAAAAAAGTATTTGGCCTGGGGACTCTTAATATTTTAATTGGGCCCTGTTAAACACTAACACTTTTAATACACAACAATTATAGTTACAGTAGACATAGGCAGCGGTTGGTTCACTGCCCTTATGTCTCAAGACACAAAACTCTTCTACTTTCACATTACGTAGTAATCCAATTGATGAAGCGCTCACCGCGCCCTCTATAATTCAGAGTTGCGTGGGTGGGGATTTACGAGACAAATATAAAAGTAATATATTTAATATTATTATTAATGCTAAAGGCTAAACTATAGTACATGTTGATGTATTGTAAGTGCATGTAAACTTAGAGGACATTCAATAGTTTTGAAAATCAGAGGGAAATCAGTTAGAGTATCATAAAATATAGTTTAACCTTTAGTATTAATGAGATAGCATAAAGTATATTACACTTAAATTTAAAAGCGTATTTTTTAGTTTTTTTAAACTATAATTTAATTATTTTTATGCAGGCCCGTCATTTAGGGGGGCAGGAGGGGTCAATTGCCCCCCCCCCTGACTTTGGGAAATCAATGTATTGGCATATAAGCAGGGTTGCCACAGGATACTTAAATGCTACTTTTTTGGACACAAGGCGACTTTAGCTATTTTTTTATGCAAAAACAGGCCAAAAAGCTACTTTTTTTTCACTGAATCTGCTTTTTTGGATACTTTTTCCCCCTCGACGTTAGTTTTCTTTTCAAACACCTGGAGAATTTCTTTCACCCATGGTTTTAAATCGTTTTCATTTCAAGAATAAAACCTTCCTTAAATAGACATTATTTT
This sequence comes from Uloborus plumipes, assembly GCA_038373865.1. Lineage (NCBI taxonomy): Eukaryota > Metazoa > Arthropoda > Arachnida > Araneae > Uloboridae > Uloborus > Uloborus plumipes. Next base: position 46,918 of record JAXGGA010008968.1, read on the forward strand.
CTGCATCAATCCACTGCATCCAATCAACAAGTTGGGCTTGGCTTAAGTGATACGAAAACGAAAGTCGATCTTGTATGGAACCAGTGGCGTACCTATGGGGAGTGTTTTGGGGACAACCCCCCCCCCCCCCGAAACGTTGGTCCAAAAATGCAAAATGAGATGAAAAAATTTAAAACTCCTAGAATGAAAAAGTACGATTTTCCAGCGAATATCATTGTGTTACAGACTTCATTGCCATCCCCCTCCCCTTCCCAGAACCATTAAGGATTGTCTTTTTTAGGAAATAAATGTCAAAAATTTTCCGAGGTAGACCTCTAAACCACCCATTATGATCGAAATTCATCTGAAATTGCGTTTTTGGAACTGAAATTTTGAAAAAATCGCTGGGAAGAATTTCTGTATCCGATCATTTTCTTTCACATTATTAAAAATGGCCGGCAATCGTGTTTTACTGACTGAGGAAGAGATCAAACATCACCAAGATAGACTAGAGTGGAGTTTTTAGAGGCACAATTTATGAAAATTTCCGGGGGCCAACCCCCGGACCCCCCTTCCATTTTTCTACAGTAATATTTCTTTACTCTTTAAAAAGCTGTCTGCTTTTTCAAACTTCGGAAGTACACATTTTCAAGTGCGTATTATATATATATATACACACACATACATACATGCACAGTGTGGGTAAAAGGGGGTTACCCCCCCCCAGCCGCCCGTTTTTTAAAGCTCGTGACGGATTAGAATATAACCCCCCTTGAAACCAACGAGTAGTTATGCCACTGTATGGAACTGATTTGCATACTTCGTACGTTACCGATATCTGAGCTTTTCCGGAAGCTGAAACCTCATACAGTGCAGATCTTTGCAGCAACCTCGACTGGACACAGGACAGCTACAGTGCGATGCAATACTTTAGACAAAATGCAAATATATGAATAAAAAGAAAACTATTCATCGAAACGCTTTTAAATTTCTACTGCGGGTAGATAATATTGTCCCAAATACGTGTCTGGAGTTTTTAAAAATATAACCGAAACGAAAATCGGAAATTACAAAAGACATATTTTTTTGCTATTGCAAAAATTTAGGCAAAAGTCAGATTTTATACAAATATCTCTTGAAAGGTAATTGTTGGAGGAAAGGTGGGGCTTTTTACTTTGACTATAAGGTGCAGATATTGCTGAATGAATAATCAAACTCCCAAACTCTCTGTAGTGCTTGTGTAAAGAAGAAGAGAATGGAAGCCGAAATTTGGAAATGAAATCACTTTGCTAATTTTTCGTCTTTTAAATTGGACTCGTACGATAGTGCATTGTTTTTTACTTCGTGGAGAGTAAATTCAGACATGCGTATCGATCAAAAAGGCTAAGAAAAATTATATTTCTTTAGGATGAAGGAACTGTAAAAACGGCTCGAACTGACGATTCGCCCCTTTATCCTACAAAACTTCTACTTGAGTCAAAAACAGCACGTGACAGCTAAGTAGATGAACAACTGAATCGGGATGCATCAAAAAACAAAGAATTGTGCTTGAGCCTCTTCGGAAACAGTGTCCCAAATAAGCCAGATTTTAATGGTAAAAGCGGCACAGCATATGCTCATCGGATCTTTTCTCTAGTCAAGCTGATAGAATTATAATCCATCTAAGCCACCCAAATTTTATAAATTTTTGCCAGAGAAAGTAACATTCATTTTTAGTCACATTTAGTCTCATGGTAATAGTGAAGTAGAGAGGAGGGTTTTCAATATGATGCTCTGAAGCGCTATTCTACAGTTACACAATTCCAAATTGATAAAGAACTTTTAAATTTAGCTTTTGGTGCACGCAAATCATACCAGTTCTACCTTGAAGACTAGAAGAAAAAGAAGGAAGAACAAATGAGATTAGGAAAAGAAAATGAAGAAAAGTTGAAACAAAGAAAAATAGAAAAAGAAAAGCTGTCAAGTTTGAAGGGATCTGTTAAAAAGTTAGAAGAAAAAGTCAAACTAGTAAATAGAGAGAGAGAAAGGACACTCAAAAATCAGCTGATGTACTTTTTAAACAGGCAAACCAGAGGCTAAAATTAACTATTGAAGCAAAAGACACTGAAAGTATTAGAATAGCTCAGGGTATGTCAGAAGACAGTATAAAGTTGAGGAATAGGGAAAGAGAGCATGAAGATGAAGAAAATAAATTAAATTGCTTAGTGAACAAAAGGAAAATGCTTTAATAGAATCATTTTTCTGTAAAAAACTAAAAACATGGATTTTCGGAATAAATTTTCTGTATTTATATGAGTATATTATTATTTTTTCATTTGAATGGTAGGACTTAGCAGTCTTGTAAAGTAAATAACCTGGATTGTACTCTTTTGTTTTTTTTCTTCATTTATATCTTTAATTTAATGCATCAGTTCAAAACCTGTCTATTTTTTGAACTTGTTTTAAAGCATATTCAGTTTAGCTTGTCACATGATTCTATTCAGCTTCTTTGCAACTTTTTTTTTTTTCATGGCTACTTTTTTGCAACTTTTTTAGTATTTTTAGGCGACTTTTGCTACTTTTTTGTGACATTTTCCCTGTGGCAACCCTGTATAAGTGAGCGTGGTTTTTGCACTTTTTGGTAAATTTTACATTGTGTATGCACCCTTTGCCCCCCCCCCCCCTGGAAAAATTCGAAATGACGTCCCTGTTTTTATGGGAAGTTTTACTGCCTGTATCATGTTGAATTTTCTCTTCTAATTTTTAAAGGTATTGGAGGGTTGCAGGACCATGTTCTTAAGTCAGCCACGTTGTCAAGCACAGTAGCATGTCCAAGTTTTACTGATCTACATTCATCAACAGTTCCAATTATAAGAGTTGCACTAGAACCTGCACACCCAAGTAAGAAATTTTTGTGCCGAGCTTTAGTATCTGTATTCACTGCTCATATTCATTGATTGTTGACTGTTCATCTACTCTGCATGATAAATTGCAGAGACTTGTGTCATAACAAGGGTCTGTTCAGAGAAAATATAAGTTCATTTATGGGTAATTCACAAAAAAAAACTAGATATTTAAGAGATACTCTCCATAAAAGTCCAATCAACCAAATCTGACCTTTCACAAGCTTATTTATTAATGAAATAATGTGCAAAACTGAAATATATTATACATATTGATACATCACTTCTGTGTTACTTGTTAAAATTTCACAAAAATATTTTATTTTTCACAAAAAATTATAGTCACAGAAATATGACCTTGTGGAAAATCCTGGACAGATGGATCCCTGTATAGCATAGCAACTTAAAAAAGTTTCAAAAATAAGTTAATATTTTTAATGTATGTTCTTTCTGTAGAAATTATGAAATGCTGTTGCAGTTGACTGAAGCCATGGTTTATTTGTTTCCACGCATGCTTGTGCTGTACTCATATCAGCCTCAAGTGAACTATTATGAATATGTACAATAATTTTTCTTTGTCTTGCAATAGCTCTGCAACTAAGTGTAGCCATATTAAGTATATGTTAGTGTATATTTAAAAAATAATGTTAAAGTGCTTTTGTAGAGATATTGCTATCTATAAATAACAAACCCAGTAATAATGAAAAGGAGAGTTCTATTTTGTTTTTTAAAAAATCCTTTGTCCTTTAGTAATTAAAATCTACAAACACTAGTTTCAATCATTTTTTTTTATTTATCCCATCCTATCCATTGCCAGAGAAAAGATATATATAAAAGATTGTTATAGGTTTAAAATAATAAACGATTTCAAGGAATTAACACTGATAGTTAAGAAATACTCAAAAAGTTTCAAGAAATACTCAAAGTGCTTTCTATTTTTCCTTAACGTCTAAAAATTAATTTTAGTTTCACACATTTTAGTGAAATGCTAATTTATACTAAGTACTGTTTATACTTTTTAAATTTTTATTTGCTTTATATCTTGCTCCCCCCCCCCCTACTGCAGTAAATAAGTAGAGATGCGTAACCTTTTTTCAGTGAATATAAGCAGTTGCTGACCTATTTTAAAGTGGAATTGATAATTGATGCATGCATCTGTCAATATTTTAATTACCAGCCCATTGAAATTAGTATAAATACTTAAAAGTAGTAAATTCATGGAAGTAGAAGGTCTTTAAAAAATCTTCACAAATATTCCTGTTTATGTCATCATTTTATGTTCCTCATTATGTCATACATTTATTACTAAGACCAGTAGTTGCTGCACACATTTCCTGATCATCTGATGTAACCCCCCTCCTTTTCAAAACCAAACAGATGTATTTCAGGAGGGGGGGGGGATAATCAAGATTTGAGATTAAGTATATTCGGGATTTAAGATAAATTTCCATTTGGATGAATAGGGGGGGGGGTATATTCAATGGGGGGTGGGCTACTTTTGGGATTTTACGGTAATTTAATAATTGTACTGATTTAATGTATAGTAACTGTTATAAAATGTAGTAGACCAAATTATTTGTGTGGATTAAATGCAGACTATCATAAATTATTTAATATCGTACTTTTAGATACTGAATCCAAAAATGAGTTGCATACATATCTCTCTGATAGCCACTTACAAAGTTTTGCTTAGACATAATATTATATTTAAAATCGTGGAATTTCTATACGTTGATGAGTTGTTCTATCAGTTCTTTCACCAACTGTTGGTTGTTCTCGTATTTTCTGTTGTGTAAATATCTTTGTAGCACACTTTTTAAGGCTTCCCCTGTGATACAAGGGCCCTGGATTGTAGTGAACTGTGTTGTTTTGTCTATAAATACGCAGAGTATCCTTACACTATATATAGTGTAAGTATAAAGATTGTGTGAACTATATTATAGTATCCTTAAGCAGAAAAAAATATATTTAATTTCTGTCTATTATGTTCAAGGGGAAATGTCAGCTCTTGTGAAAGGCATGAAACTCCTCAACCAAGCTGATCCATGTGTGCAAGTTTTCTTGCAAGAATCTGGAGAACATGTTTTGGTATCATCAGGAGAAGTACATTTGCAAAGATGCATTGATGATTTAAAAGAACGGTATGAATACATTATTCATAATTTTCCAGTGAAGTGTTAAGCAGCATCTGCAAAGATATTTTTAACTCTTAAATTTTTTCATTAACAGCATATATTTATTTAAACTTAAAATGTATAATGTAGTCACTACTCCTTTTCTTTGTATACTTTCAAAGAGCCATCTCATAATTTTGACTAATAGGTTTTTTCAACCTCCAAAACAGATTTCTGTAGCTTTAATTCCAAATGATTACTCCAAATGCATTCCAGACTGCAACAGAAGTAAAAGTGGAGGGCTGGTCAATATTATATGAAATTCTGCCTTAACTCTGTTATTACTTTTTTTTTAATAAAAATTTAAAGCTTTGCTTTTACTTTTTCTAAATTTATTAACCGAATCACATCCCAAGTAGCACACTTTGTTTTTTAAAGGTTGTAAAATGATTATTAACGTCGTAACAACCACTTAAAAACGTTTATAAAACGTTTAAAGGTTATTTGTGCTACCTGGGATATAGTACATACTCAAAATTGTTTTTTTAGTGTATCCCTCTTAATTTATACATTGCTTTAGGTCAGTCCTTTGAAAAAAAATACTGTTAGCCCCGCATAAACGAATATCATTTGTTCCAAGAAATAATATTCCATTAATCAGAGAAAGTTTCGTCCTTTCTAAATTGACAGCACTTGTCATGAAGCACAATAATATTAAATCAATAACTATGTAAAGAAAGTAATTAATGTTACTGGTAAAAAGTTTTTGAAATAAGCTAAAGAAGAAATAAAATAGTGTTATTATAAAGTATTTTTATTACAAATACCTATGAAAATTGTAAAAAAGTAAGTTACAACTTGAGTTGAAAACTCTTCATTTTGGCACCTTTTTTTCACTATATTATTTTTGGAAGAAGTCCATAGTAGTGGATTTCATGCTCATGGTCTCCTGGGACCACTTTTCTAACTCCTTTTTTTCAGGGTCTCCTGGGACCACTTTTCTAACTCCTTTTTTCCTTCCTGGTCTGTCGCGTTTTATATGAAAAATTAAAGAATCTATTATTGTCTGCACTATCCATGTTTCTTTGTTTTTTTTTTTTTTTAATTTACTTATAGTCAGAGCTATCTTTTTTTTTTTTCTTGTTTGTGATAGCAACAAAAAAGAAATTAGTAGGAATAGTAGAAATTTTCTGTTGAATGTGAATATTGTTTTTTACCCTTGTTGTTGGCAGAAGATATTATTTTAGTTTTACAAAAATAATTTTTCTTATTTTATTTTAATTTTTTCAAAATTTTTCAGCTCAAATATTTGTGAAAGCTGACTAATATTATTCAATTATCCAGGGATATTATTTGATTAAGTGGGAATATGTTTCATTGGATCTTTGGGGAAATATTCGCTTCCATAAGGTTTTATTTTCATAAGCTGAGTATTTGTTTATCCCTTAACCGATTAAGCAAGGCAGACAGTACATAAATGGTGCTTTGTTATGTACATATGTATATCTATATGTATCTTTGTATCGGTATTCTACTAAAATACTCATTTTTTATTTTGCTCTTTTTAAATCTACTACCAGTGTTGCACCAATCAGGGGTGATTGTGTTCCGGTATTTTCATGATCGATTTTGGTATTTTATGCTCGAAAATACCGAAAATAAGATATTTTTAATCCAGATTTTTTTTCCCTTTCTCTAATTTTCGGTGATTATATCCATAATTATTTATAATAGTCATCATTTCGCATCTTCGATGCTTGCTATTCCTTGTTGAAAGGCAAGCAAATTACATTTCTTTTTATTTTAATTAAATCATTGAAAGTTTTGAACGATTGTTGAAAGTTTTAAACAAAATTCCATGCTCTATTGGTGTAAAATGTCAAGAACTTAAATGCTTAATCTCTGGCTGAATTTTATTTTTGTTGCAACAATTTAAGTTTTTAAACCTATGCATAACATCTTTAAATAGTATTTAACTTC
>JAXGGA010008969.1:0-53872 GCA_038373865.1 Uloborus plumipes
TGAATTAAATAAAAAATAAAAATTTATTTCATTTATTTTTCTTTTAAAAAAGCGTATTAAACATCAAAAATGCGAAAAGTCCGATTTCTGTAGCGGATGCAAAGAGATTGCAGTTTCCAAAGTGATCATTCAAGTGACATCAAAAGCATAAAAACGGAATATAAAATAATTTTTTTTTGGTGAATTTTTTTTACAATTGCATTTTAAAGGTTGATGGTAAACATATTATTGATGTCTGTTAACACAATTAATGCAAAAATAAAATGGAACGATCGTTTAGACTCATAAAAGAACAGTTAATTTTGCTTTAAAAAAATTTAAAATAGTGATATGAGCAAAAAATAAAGCGAATTTTCAATTATTTACCTCCTAATAAAGAGTAATTAGCTTGAAAAGTAAGTAAAATTCGATTTTCATATCGGATGCAGAGATCGCTTTTTTCAAAATGAAAGCATCAGAAATATAAAAACAGTTTTTAATAATTTGTTAAAGTCAAAAATTTTAGAGCTACATTTCATCAGGTTTATATGATGAATGTCATTAATAATCACCGACATATTCGCCAAAATATCGGAGGAAAAAATACGGTAGGGAAACATAGCAAAACAAACAATACCAGACTGCCAATATTAACAGACGCAAAAATACATTAATTCCTGAATATAACCAAAACACCACCCTTGTAAGCATTAAAAAAAATTAAATAAATGAAATTTAAAAAAAAAAAAAAAAATCTGCCAAAATAAGGTCAAAACATCGCACCAAAAACGTCAGATGGAGATAATTTTAATTTTAAATAGCTGATCGCTCTACCCAGAAGCAATCCCATTTTTTCTCCAACCCTAGCTATCTGTTTGTAGTTCTAAGTTCATTCCGCTGATGATTGCTATTATCATTATTTCCTTTATGTTTAAGTCCATGGAGGGAGAAAAATCCTTACTCTGCACTTCCAGAGAAATCCATAACAGCAACATTGCAGCAAGCCACTTTGATTTGCATATGATAAAACAAACAAGCAGAACCATTAAAGCAAAACAACTATCTTTTCTTAAGTTGTTAATTTCTTTAAAAGAAACCAACAAAAAGTGCTACATTTTACACTAAAGATTTTTTGCTTGCCCGAGCATCGCAGGGCAGGCAGGAGGGCAGGCAGGAAGTGCGGACAGAAAAGGTCCAAAAGTTATGGGCTTTTACACAGAAATATGCTATGCATTATTTTGATTTCATATTTGCTTTTTGAATGAATAATGTGTGAAATGTACGTTTGTTTGATCATCATTTTGTGAAGAGTCCGTTTCGCTTGATCGTATTTTTGTGAAGGGTCCGTTTCGCTCGATAGTATTTTTGTGAAGGGTCCGTTTTGCTTGATCGTATTTTTGTGAAGGGTCCGTTTTGCTTGATCGTATTTTTGTGAAGGGTCCGTTAACGGACCCGAATTTCCTCTGGCCAGACCCCTGAATACTAAAGTACGTAGAAGCAAGATAAAGTTAATTTGGGGATGAAAGTAGTTAAACAGAGAGAGGGAGGAAATCCAAAAATTTATTTCAAAAGATCGCAAAAAGGATGATACCCAAAAAGGCCGCAAAAAAATTCCCAGAAGGGACCATACCCAAAAATTCACTAAAACAGCGTCTGATTTACCAATTTTTTTTAGTACTTCCCCATGAATGGATAGTATGAACTTCAACATGCTAATTATATTTCACATATTGTTTTCAAGTGTCCTATTCTACTTTTCTTCAAATTTCAGTTACAAAAAAATATCAAGACTACAAAAGTCTTAAACACAATGAACAGAATAATTTAAGAGATGCATTGATCAAGTATTTAGCTTATAGAAACAGAATTTGTATTCAGCCTGTGATAAAACCATTGTAAAAAATATTAAAAATTCCAGATCCCCCCCCCCCTTTTTTTTAAACTTAATCGTGCACCATGCATCACTCTAAAAATTAGATACTTCTGGAAACACCACAACTTTCAACCAATTAATGAATTGGAGATTACTTGAATCACAAAATTAGTTACTCATGAAAACTATGAGTTTTCAAAAATTCTAATAGGCTGTAAAACCTAAACCCGCACCCTTTATGTGCTTCCTTAAACATATAGAAAAAGTAAGCATGCAAAGTTTAATCAAAATTATGTGGCAAACCACGTTTTTTTTTTTCTTTTTTTTTTTTTTTTTTTTTTGATTAATTTTACATGGAGTGAAACACTGATGATAATTTAATACAAAACAAATGCATGAAGTCAGAATTCCAATAAAAGGCAGAACAATCTCAGAATTGTAACATAAAAAAAAACTACTGTTTTCTATAAATAAACTAACAAGTGATTTCTGTTGTAAATAGCACAAAGGTTGCTCATTACTACCCGTAATAACATCAAGTTAGATTGTTTATCACAAATATTACTCTTATTTCTTAAAAAACAGGAGGAAAATATCGAATGGCTTTAGCATGCGGGTAATATGGACCATCTTTCTGATAATATAGAAGTCTAAATAAAAACAACTTAACTCCGTATCAGCAAAATATAATTAAATAGAAAGAAAACATTTAAGAAATAAAAATTAACTATTTTTAATTACATACTCGGCTTTCAAAATTCAAAAAAAAAAAAAAAAACGTCTGAGGTGAAAAGCTACTAAACAAATATTGTAAATGAAGGTAAAAAAAAGAAAAATACAAAATACAAATGGTATAATTGTCGCTTATTAGCGAATTTTCTAAAAATTTCAGCATACTTTGAAACCTTATGCTTCATAACAGGGGCGAGAAGGCAAAAACGCCTGTGTAGAGAAACATGTTTTACAATGTTATTTCGATTGGTACTCATTAAAAAAAATTCATTATCCCATGATCAAGTACTTCCTTAGTAAGAAACATGGTAGTAAACAAACAAAACTAGCGTTCTTGGTGAAGGCTTCAGATTGAAGAAGATGATATTTTGAAAAATTATATAAACAACGTTCCTTGCTCCTTGAAATGCAACCTTTTACAGTAAAAGAGAACAAAATGAATTAAATGAAATTGGTAGGACCTAATTGAAGTCTCAGGTAGAAAGTCAATTCTTTAGAATTTTAGTTGTTGGAAATAAACAATGACGGCACTATCAAGACGACAATTCGTAGTTACGAGTTTCGACATTGGGACATAAGTATGAACAAAACTAGAGGAAGGAGTTACAGATCTTGTCAAAACTAACAGCTTAAATAGTGATTGTTTGGTAAACATAACTGAAGAAAATTTTAAGAAATCAGAATTAAACATTAAAAATATGTAAGGCCAAGATTATGGTGGCAGTGCAAATATGATCGGAAAAAAATTTCAAGTTCCTGAATTGCTAAAATAGTTTTAGTTCTAGTCTATTATTTATGAAAAAGAAAGAATATTTAAGATTTTTTCCTCTGCTTAAAACTGTTTCCTAAAATTGTATTATTTTTTGTATTCATTATCATTTAATAAAACTATTGAAACCTAAAAACTATTTTGATGAAGTTTTTGTACACAAGCATTAGGACTTAAAAAACTATTTTTAATTACCTCATCTAATAATTTTTTCAGAACTTCTTTATCGTGTTTAACTTTTCCTTGAATACTCTCCATATCAGGATTTAACATCACATATGTACTTTTCTCATAATCATCTCCAGCATCCAAAGAGGAAGAAAGCTTAGTGCTACAAATAAAGCAAAGTTAGAAAATATTGTAGTAGTCATAAATCACTTTAACGTAAAAAAAAATCGACACATATCATAAGATACTGAACAAACTCTTCAATATTCGGTCGAAATTCCTGAAAATATTCGTGACACTTAAATGATAGAAATGAAGAATAGATGAAGAATATACCAATTAAATGCTCCCAAAAGCAGTTGAAAACAATTAGTACTGCAAAATTTCCTCTACTTATCACTCCAGAAATCATAATTCTTTCAAATAGACTTCATTTTGCACTAAATCAAAAAAAGATGGAGAAAAATGAAGAAAGATTTTGAATTGCACTTGATACACTTCGACTTTTTCAATTCCTTCACTTTTTTCTCTTCAGAACAATATCTGTTAATAAATTAATAGAATAAACAATACAACTCTGCTTTTCTCCTCATGTTTTTTTCAAAATAATAAATAAAACAAGGAAAGAACATTCCTAGAGATTCTAGGTGCATGTAAGCAATATGTTATTATGATTCACATTCACCCTATTTGTTAATCATTTTCTAGCTTACTTCCTAAGCGTTATTTTGAATTTTTACCAAGAGGTTATAATCTAACATAAATGCCTCTTTTGATGAAATTTTAACAAATGAAAACTAAAATCCTTTTAGATACCATGAGGTAAAAATGCATGCTTTAAACAAATGACAGGCAATTTTTTAGCAGAAGCAGATCTAAAGACTTGCAAATAGATACTAAGTACACTTTCAAAAATTCACAATTTTAATCCCAAAAAAAAAGTCACTTACTACTTTTTTTGAATAGCAATATCACATGTTGGCGTTTCTTCTTTGTACGACTTTAGATTGCCATATTTGTTAAATGCAAGAATAGAAAAGGTTGGAATTTCAACATCTGAATCATCATCAGAACTTAAGTCATCTGCAGGATAAAATTCAAAGATACATAAATATGCTGACTGCATGCAAATTCACACATCAAGATTTAAAAATGAATATAAGTAATTTCTTTAAAAGCCTAAAAAGCAAGAACTATTAGGTGTTTAACTTGATTCGGTTTGTTTTTCTGCTTAAAAATAGTGAGTCTATTTTTTGTTTCCGGTAATGATTAGGTGCAGAAAAGATCTTTTTCTACCTTTTAAGCAACATTTGGGGAATGCAAAATTGTAGTCGAATATCTCTCGGCTTCCTTTTCTATGAAACCAAATTTCGTTGCTGTTGGATGTGTCCCACTTCCTGCAGCTTTGAGACATTTTCAAACAGCTTGTTGAGCAACTTCAAATGTTTCTGCGAGCTATTTTTGCGTTTGACACAACTTTCGATCAAGTAAAGCTTCTAATTCTTTGAAATCATTGACACCATTTTCTGGAAGATTTAATCGAAGGTGCAACCATAAACTTCCACAAGCGTTTAATGTTCTTCAGCTGCAATTTTCTTCAAATGAAACAAAGAATCGAAACTTCTTTGAAACAAAAGACAGATTTTCAATAGAGTAAAAATTAAACTTGTTGGTAAAACTCATTGAGTTTTACCGCTTCGCTACCACTTCAGTAATGCAGAAATGCCACTAGTAGTGAAACAAAGAAAAATGCATTCGATGGGAAGTCCCCAAAATTTTGTCAAAATACTTTTTTTTCTGACCATTTTTTTAACAATCTTTATGAAGGTACCGCTTTTTATTTAGAATGATTTAAGATGCCAATTTTTTTATGTAATTTTTGTGAAGGTGCCGTTTTTATTATTTTATTTTTGAGAAGGTACCGTTTTTGTTATTTTATTTTTGTGAAGGTACCGTTTTTATTATTTTATTTTTGTAAAGGTACCGATAAGCGGTAACAAAATTGGCCTGCATTGGGCCCTGCTCAAGGCTTACAAACAATATTTGATTGACAGATGTTGAAACTTCACGATACAGCAAAAATCAACTGTCATCGTCAACCATTCATAACACTACCCGCCATCCATTAAAAACGGACAGAACAAAATTATAATACACCCAATAAAATTATTTGCGGTAATGTTAATGTAATTTTAAATAATAAAAAAATCAGGATAATTGCTAATCATTATATTTCTGGGGTGAGGATTGATGGTTTGGTGCTAGTACGCATTCATTTTTGATATTTTGCTTGTTATAATATTTAATCTCGGGCAATATCTCCTTCAGAAATTGCCATCTTCCTTTCAGGACAATTTATTAAGTATTAGAAATTAAAACTGCATATGAATTACACACTTTTTTTTAATACTTAGAAAACTTGAATAAGCAATAAATATTTCCATTAATTCCTTCTTTTTTTGGATAGATGGGAAAAATCCTTTTTTAAACTGTAACAGGGAATGTTTTTTATGACAATTGATTAAAGCAAAGATTAACAAGTGAAAAATTTACTTTAAAATAATCATATGAAATTAGCCAAAAACTAGTCGACCTGTGTGATGGCGGCACCTTAATCTTTAAGCTGTAACCATTCATAGGTGAATATTTAACAACTCAATTTACCAAATAAAACTCCCAGTTTTACCGAATGATAAACGACGAGTGAGTATATATTCTTACATATAAGGAAGACAATAGGTGATAAAAAATTTAATATTACAAAACTGTTCCCAAATTTGAAAATTAATAAAAAATGTAGGAGTTCACTGTGACCTCTTTTCAGGGCTCCTGATTTTATGAAAAGAAAAAATAGCAAGCTGTAGTTTAGTACAATGCTTTTACAGAGAATGAATGATTTCTGTAACAATGTGAAAAAACATGAATTTTTCATCTAAACCACAAAAAAGGATGTATTTGATTAAAAACCCAGGCTATCTGAGCTTTTTATTTAAAAAAATCCAGATTTTTTACTACTTATAAAGTTTTTTTCTTTCTCGAAAATTCATGCACACACATACAGCTTTTTAAACGCTTGGTTTTCAATAACAAAAGAATCAAACTTTTAATTCTTGCAAAGCAATTTAGAACTTTCAAATTTATTTAATTAACCAAGAAAACATTACTTACTTGCTTGAGAGTTCATTTTGGGAGAATCTTAAAGTATATCCCGAAATGGAGTCTCAGGTTCTGGATAGGTTATATTCTGTAATTCACGAAGGGCTTGAAGAATCAGCTGAATGTGCGCTCTTATTTCCGAACTCTTTTTCAAAGTTTTCTCTACTTTCTTATTTAAAAACTCTACTTTTTTATCAATAAATTTAACAGCTTCTTCATACGTAAATTGAACAAACAAATCTAATCCAGTTTTAACAAATATATATTTTGTATCTGTAACATTAGCTTGAACATAAAAATTGCAGCCAAGATCAACTCGAGTTTTAATCTCCTCCTTGTTGAGTTCAGCTTCTTGAAGTCTTTCAATAACAACTTTCAATTGCTCTAGTTCTAAAATCTCCTGGCAAAGAGACCCTCGATTATTTTGAACTTTTTTCAGATCTTCTCTTAATACTTCATTCAAAAAGGTCTCGAATTCAATTATTTTCTTCTCAGTCATTACTGAAACATCTATAAAATGAAAAACATTACATTATACATTAATTGGTACATTAAAAGAAGACAAAGTTTAAAAAATAATCCTCAAATGCATATATTTCCTATAAAGCTAACTAAAGACAAAGACGACCCTTTTCCATTAAATGCACAGTAGGCACATTTTGAACTTTGGTCCTAAAATGTAACAACATTTTAAACAGTACTTGCATAGCCCTTAAAAGTTCTATTAAACTGTAAAAAAAACAGCCAATTAATTTATTTAAATCCAATCTCGTTAAGAGATCACGCTACGTTAACCCAATAGCCACCAATTCTATATTTGGGATTAATATTAATGACTACATGTTGCATATTTTGCTTGCTCATAGCCAATGCAAGCAAATATGAACATCAATAATGGGATGTTAAAAATAAAAGGTAACCATACGTGATTTTACTAAGTTTAATAAATAAGTATCACGCGCCTACACTTCAGAGCAAAATAACTTTTCCCACAAAGAAACAGGTAATAACATTTTTTTCAACAAAAAGGAAACAAGTAATTATTCTCCGTCAAGTGAAAGTAACAACATCGTTTCAAAAGGAACTTACCTTAAGTTGATACAGCTACGCAATATGCTTGTACCATTGGAAATTGTTGAAAACAAATAATTAAAAATTTAATTAAAAATTTATTTGGAGCCTTTGCGGCTACAGTTAATTTTTTTCAGTTAAGCAAATAAAATAATTTGGAGGGTCACTTTTTTAAGCTAAATAAAATATATTTAAATCGCGTGACATTTAAGGAAATTTGAAAATTTAATCTTCAAATTTAAACAACATATATGGACAGTGTTTTCACCTACTTTACTATGTTCACTTGATTATACTTGGCTCAATAAAAAAGACATGTATAGGTTTTAAGTTCCTCCTCTTCCTCGAGGCAACAGCCGAAAAAGTAAACAATTGCACTTGGCCTTTGCACGTGGAATTAAATTTTAAAACTCGTAATGTGGCTAGTCTCAAAAGTCTTTAAAAAATAAAGTTGAAAGCATTTTAACACTTAATTGCCAATTATTCCTTTTCTCTTTGTTTATTTCTTACATTCTGCAAAGTAAGAATTATCTCTCTTCATTTGTAACGGATGAATCTACTTTAATCATCAATTTACTCATACCATGACTGAATTGCCAAAATGTTAAACAGCATCAACCATTACATTAATCCTGAATGTATATTGTTTTTGTACATTGAGATACTGTAGAACGTCAAAAATCCAAACTAGTTGGGACATTGGAGGTCATGGGTAGTTCGGATTTTCGAAAACTACCAAGAAAATACTGTCTGAAAATGGAAGTCATATAATCAAAGTGATTATTCAATATATGCACAATATATACAATACGGTACATAAGACTACAATGTGTAATTGCACAGACATGTGATTTTTCAGAGAAAAAATACTATATGCTGAAATAAAATAGCTATTACAGGCTAAGTTTATCACCTACTTATTAATTTCCAGCACCCAATTAAAATTGTCGGCTATATTTAGACAAAATCCTGCTAATGAACTCTCAGATGCAGTAGAATCTATTAAAAATGCTGTATATTTGCTTTGCACAAACATGAGATTTCAGTATTTTTCATCTGATTTGGGTCTCATGTCTATTCATTTTAAAGTAAAATTCAACTTGTTTATTGAAAGTAAAGAAAATGAAAATATTTACATCACTGTATATAGTGTGAGGAACTATCATACAGTAAATAGATAAATACCCTTGTGCATAAAAATAAAAGCATATAATGCAAGGTTGAAAAGCACAAATGCACAGAAATATTGCATACATGTGTTTCACGTTACAAGGAACGCCTTTCTTAATGCAAAAATGAGCTTTTGGATGCACAAGCACCCAACAAAACTTTTATCTGATCTCTGTGCATCCATAAGCTCACATTTTTCCATAAAAGAAATGCATTCTGTGTAAGGCCAAAACACGTGTCTGCAGTATTCCTGTGCATGCGGTTTTCAACTTCGAATTATTTGATTTTATCATACAGTAATTCTGAAAATTGAATAAAATTTGGAAAACTGCACCAATCTCACATCCAAAAAAAAACATGAGCAACTAGTTTTTGCTGTTTCTGCAAAGTAAACTATAACATATTCCTTAACTGTGAGACTAATGTCTATCATTGTTTTATCTAGACAGAACCTTTTTCTCGATGTAAAACTCAAAAATTTTAGAGCTTTATTTTTTCCTTAGATAGCTTAGTTTGCAAAACAAAAATATATCTTGGTTTGCAAGCTACCTTTTTTTTTTTTTTTTTGATTAGCCAGATTTTTCATGGGATGAAATTGGAAATCCGTATTATTTTGCTTGTTAAATGTAATGTTCCACCTCTATAACATATGCACTTAACTTAATTTTTTATTTTTATGCCTCGAAATGCTTTTGTCCTAAGTGATTGTCAAGTAGTTTATTAAAACTCTTCAAATAAGGGAGAAACATTTCAAGGACAGTCTTGCTTGAACCTTTACTTGTTCTGTGCGGCAATTATGTCAATACGGCACTTCTATAAGAAGATTTGTAAAAATAATCATATTTTGATTTCCATTTTACATAAAACTGATTGGATGATGAAAAAGATCTTTTGAACGGAACAAAAGAAAATACCTTTGATTTTCATTGCCAGAAACTCTCTTATGCCACTGCCATACTAATTATGTTTTTTACTTTGTTCATTGTTTTCGATTGCAATGTACTTATCTATACTATTGTAGTTAGTTATGAAACAGATCTTCATAGATTTCTCACCTATAATTTTATTATTAATTTTATTTTTTATTTGTCACTTAGTCATGTTGCAAGAAGAAGATCTAGACAAGAAGGAACCAGTGGCATCAAATATCTTAGTCCAATTCAAAAATGAAGCTGGTGAAATTGGTAGTCCCCCTTTTGATATGCCAGTAAATGTTACTGCTCAACAATTACAAATTATCTGTAATTCAGTGCTTAAAAAAGTAAGTTTTTTAATTACTGCATTTTTCAATTAAGACACATTTTTCAGAATTCATGCTGTTAAATTGCATATTGCATAATCTTTTTTTTATAATGCATCATATATCTATGTTTACTCTTTCTAAAATATTACAGTCAACAAATAAATCAAAAATGCATAAAAGGCTTTATGCCATTTATTTTCTCATGTTTTATTAAAATTTGACAGCCTCTATGTGTCTATCAGGCTTGGAGTAATCGTCGATTACGTAATCGTAATCCGTGTAATCGATTACATTTTTTCGTAATCATAATCTTAATCGTAATTTGTAAATTGAACACTCGTAATCGTGTAATCGTAATTTTAATCAAGTATTTCTTGTGTAATCGTAATTGTAATCTAAGTTTGAATAATCGTAATTTAGCCTTGTAATCGTGTAATCCCTACTTGCCGAAAGCAAAAGTTTCTAAGTTACGTTTCTACAATGGTGGGAACCAGGGTTGGGGGGAACTGTGAAGGGAATTGTTCGGCGATTCTTTCGGGGTTGTTCAAAACAAACTTCCGAAAGACTTGGGCCCTGGAGCTGTTCAGTGATCGTTACCGGCTGTTTGTAAATGACGGTAATAAAATCAAGCCCTAAGTGCTTCTCAACCTTTAGGCGCCTATCACAAAAACGTCTACCCTTGATTTTTAGGATGGGTCATCAATTTTCCCTTTCATCAGCTGTCAGTGACAGCAACAAACAAAATCGTCGTTTGCCGCCACCTTGGAAGAGAACAGTGGTGTCAAAATACAAACACGTGTTTTCAGTTCGACTGGATTCTGTTAACGGTTATATGCCTTTCGGTGCTTGTTTTCCCTCACTTTCATTAGCGGACCCCCCCCCCCCCCCCCCAAGCACCCAAGTACTTATCAATATGTGCATTTTCTGCTCCAGTTGAGCGTTTATTCAGCGTTGCTGGAAAATTTTATACGTCTCAGAGGATGAAAATGAAAGCTGAAACCTTTGAGGCATTAGTGTTGTTAAAATGCAATAAAAAATTATTTTAAATATTGTATTTATTTTTAAATATTTACTTTAATATCTTTTATGTACATTATCTGCATATACACTAGGTGGCCAAAAGTATCCGGACACTTTCAAAAATTCACATTTTTACATATAGCTCGAGAAATAAGTGATCAATTGTTCTTTAACTTTAGTCATACAAAATATAGGCTTCACCGAACATTTCCAAGTTGAAATTAAATTACCCTTGCATTTGGGGGACGACAAGAAGGGGGTTGAAAGAAAAACCGCTTTTTGACCATAACTCTTCGAAAATAGCTCGGAATAAGCTATCAATTTCAGTAATTAATTAGCATACTATATATAATTACTGTACAAATTTTTATGAACGTACCACTCTTACTTCTGAAGATATGAAACATTTTTGAAAAAACGGCAATTTTATTTGAAGGGTTTTTGCTCATAACACGCAGAGTTTTTGATCAAACCTTATCACAACTTCAGGAAAGATGACAAAATACAAGAGAAAGAACATACTAAAACGGTAAATAAAAATATTAAAAATTCGATGAGATATGAACGTTAAAAGGAAATTAATTTTTCACGGCGCATGCGCGAACGACAGAAATTTATAACAACAAAAATATTGTAGCCTGATTTATACTGCATCTTATAAAAAAAGTTCCAGTTGAATATCATGAAAAATGAAAAAGATATCAGCGATCTAGTGAGCTGTATTTCATTCATTCGCAGGCAAAACATAAATCGCAAGGGGTTGTCCACAAATAGTGTGGTGACAATCGATCATTTTTTTTTAAATGTTAAATTGTATACAGTTTGAAAATTTATATTCGGCATTGTAGTCACATTTCGTTTATTCGGCCAAAAAGACCTTATACGTAGGTGGCCAAAAGTATCCGGACACCCTCTGAAACGTTGGTTTTGAACGACGACGCAATAACCTTCAATTTAAAAATAGCTCTTTGTGGACAGACCCACACTATTTATGTATTGTCTGCGAATGAATGAAATACAGCTCACTAGATCGCTGATATCTTTTTCATTTTTCATGATATTCAACTGAAACTTTTTTTATAAGATGCAGTATAAATCAGGCTACAATATTTTTGTAGTTATAAATTTCTGTCGTTCGCGCATGCGCCGTGAAAAATTACTTCCTTTTAACATTCATATCTCATCGAATTTTTAATATTTTTATTTACCGTTTTAGTATGTTCTTTCTCTTGTATTTTGTCATCTTTCCTGAAGTTGTGATAAGGTTTGATCAAAAACTCTGCGTGTTATGAGCAAAAACCCTTCAAATAAAATTGCCGTTTTTTCAAAACTGTTTCATATCTTCAGAAGTAAGAGTGGTACGTTCATAAAAATTTGTACAGTAATTATACATAGTATGCTAATTAATTACTGAAATTGATAGCTTATTCCGAGCTATTTTCGAAGAGTTATGGTCAAAAAGTGGTTTTTCTTTCAACCCCCCACTTGTCGTCCCCCAAATGCAAGGGTAATTTAATTTCAACTTGGAAATGTTCGGTGAAGCCTATATTTTGTATGACTAAAGTTAAAGAACAATTGATCACTTATTTCTCGAGCTATATGTAAAAATGTGAATTTTTGAAAGTGTCCGGATACTTTTGGCCACCTAGTGTATTACTGTACTATGCGTGTTTAAAAATTTCGGCATAAAGAAATTAACAAATTTTGTTTTCAATAACTGTGTTAAATTAAATCTCTAACATATGAATTTATTTCAAATAAATATTATAAAAATATGTATATATTTTAATTAATGAACAATAACAAATGATGCAATTATAATTATATAATATAATTTCCCAAATTTTAATTAGTACTTAATAATCAATATTAAATCAATATTTTGTAACAAAGCCATAACTTTTCCGTCATATTTCGTTGCCAAGGCTAATTATCTGAAAAAATCAAAATTCACTCGAAAACAATTAGTGTTTACAGGCTGCGCTATAAAATAAAATAAAGATAATATTCATGTGAAATGAATACCTACATATTGGAGAAGTAATAAATGATTTAAGTAAAATAACTAAATCTTATAATTCATTATACAATATTTTATGGTGAAATGTTAAAAAATTGAAAAGTGTCCAGAATTAAATCCACTAGTGCATGTACCTGTATCTAATCACCTACATACGACATACGAATAAAATAGTTGTGCAGTATTTAAGTGTACTTTAAAAGGTTCAAATTCATTTGGATGTGCTTTTATTATATTTACAGTATAACTTCGATTTAACGATTGCCTGTGGACTGTAAAAAATTATCGTTAAATCGAGGATATCGTTAAATCGAGAAAGCATACTTATAAGTTAAACGGATTAAACTATTGATACTTAAGTGAACGCTTAAACAAGTATACGTTATTTTGCTTCTTTAAGAAAACTGCGCATTTATATTATTTCCGAAGTTATTTCATCGATCTTTGTTTTCTCGTGTTGAGAAAATTTCACTTTTTTCGACCTCATTTTTTTTTTTTTTTTTTGACTGATCACTCTCCTCTCAAGGTGCAAAAAAAATTTGTTTGGAATGCTAGAAGTTTGGACGTAACAGAATGATGAATCTTTTTACTATTGGAACATGAGGTCTCATGCTGTTGCAAGTAAAATAGTTAGAAAAATATTTTAAACATATACTACTGTATTTTTGATTTGAGGAAATTTGGCCCTGCCCAATATCAACGTTAAATCGAGGAAAGCTATCGTTAAATTGAGGAAGTTTTAACGTTATATTAAAGGCATATGAGTCGGGACCAATGAAATGTATCGTTAAATTGGGGAAATCGTTAAATCGGGTATTGTTAAATCGAAGTTATACTGTATTGCTTCTTTACTGCAGCAACGTCAGAATTCAAAAAAATAAAATAAATAAATAACTAAATTAAATAAAATAATAATAAATCCTTAAGTTAAGATTACACATTAGTTGCAATCATCATTTCATTCATCACTATGTTAGATAATCAAAAATCACGATTTTTCAACTATAACGCTGTTGTAGCAAATGCACCCACAGCTCGATCATATAGCATCCTAAGACTGCAGTTTCGCCCTTATTATAGGCTCCTCAGTTAGGAATAGCCAATGATCGAGCCGGAGGCAAAAATCCTCTTATTGTAGCTAAGATAGCCAACAAACTGGTAGATAAAATGAATTTATCTTACCAGCGAGCGTCCGCAAACTATGGTGCGGCTCAACTCGAAATTTGAAGGCTAAAGCTGGGTAATGTGCAATGAGTTACCGCCCGGTTATGGGCGGTAACTCATTGCACATTACCCAGCTTTAGCCTTCAAATTTCGAGTTGAGCCGCACCATAGTTTGCGGACGCTCGCTGGTAAGATAAATTCATTTTATCTACCAGTTTGTTGGCTATCTTAGCTACAATAAGAGGATTTTTGCCTCCGGCTCGATCATTGGCTATTCCTAACTGAGGAGCCTATAATAAGGGCGAAACTGCAGTCTTAGGATGCCATATGATCGAGCTGTGGGTGCATTTGCTACAGTTCTGCCTCAGCCCTGGCTTACGGGCGGTAACTCATTGCATATAACGCTGTTGTCGTGAATGAACATTATGTAATGATATATATACATATTCCTCACAAATCTGTAATCGCGTAATCGAAATCGTAATCGGCACATGATAATCGTAATCGATTACGTTTTTTTACGTAATCTAATCGTTGTTGTAATCGTAATAGCGATTTCACAGAGGACTGTAATCGTAATCGTAATTGTAATCTCCATTTTTTCATGTTCGTAATCGTAATCGTAATCGATTACATTTTCTCGTAATTGACTCCAAGCCTGGTGTCTATCTATGCGTTTTGTGCCATTTGCCATCTTGAGAGTGACCAAAAATTACGGTTGAGCCAGGCACTAAAATTTTTGAGGCAGCCATTTTTGTCCAATCTTATTTTAGTATATAAGGTTAATTAATAGAGATTGTAATTCAAAAATTTTTGTCTGCCTTTGTACTTTTGAACATATTCATTCATAAAAAGTAATTTTATTTTGGTGTGCAAAATTTCAGGAGGAACCTGTTCCTTTCCTTTTCTTTGTTGATGATGTGCAAATTAAAGAAAGCTTGGCCAGTACATTGAAAGATAAACCTTCAAATACTGAAAAAATTCTTGACATTGTATATGCTGAGCAAGCTGTTTTTCGTGTCCGGCCTGTTACTCGATGTACAAGCTCCTTGCCTGGACATGCTGAAGCTGTAATTTCTGCATCATTTAGTCCAGATGGAAGGTGAGTTTGTTAAATTTTATTGTTTGTATACCCGGTAGCATAAACAGCACGACTATGCAAAGTGTGTCAAAGATTATTGGGAAAGTCTGCAGCCTATTTCTCAGTTAGGGGTGAAAAAACTAGAATTTTTATTATAATTTTTTTTTTATTTCAACAAGCAATGATTTCTACCATATTTTCT
Organism: Uloborus plumipes; assembly: GCA_038373865.1. Lineage (NCBI taxonomy): Eukaryota > Metazoa > Arthropoda > Arachnida > Araneae > Uloboridae > Uloborus > Uloborus plumipes. Next base: position 15,649 of record JAXGGA010008969.1, read on the forward strand.
GAGAAATAATCCACAGGTAGCATGTACTTGTAGAAGTAAAATTTTGCATCTTATTTTTTAAGTATTTCTTGGAACCGATTCAGATTTTGTAATTAATCTGTCAGATTATCCTGCAAACTTATTTTTGGATTCTTAATCGGCATCGCAAACTGCTGAAGAAAATTCTACTTCCAAGATTGTATTTGTACTACTTATAAAAAATAAACATAGAAAATAGTGTTTTCAGTAAGAAATATGATGTTTTTGCTTGCATTTGAGATTTTAAGTTGCAACACCAAAAGCTATAGTGTGGCTCTGATAACGTGCCAGGGCTGCATAATATGCCCCATTCGGCGATCTAGGATCAAAGGAAATTTGAGTTATGTGAGGAAAATTTGTAGATTCAATTTTTACAATCAATTCTCTGCGATTAAAAGATGTTCTCTGCAGTAAAAAGATATGTTTAGACGGGGGATGGGTTAGACTTAAAATTTACGCATTCTGTCTGGGTTTTTTTTACTTTTCAGACTTGTTTTTACACATTTTGAAATCTGATCGCATCTGCTTTTTAAAACTCACGTTTTTATTTACTATTTAATTCCATTACTTGGACATTACTGATTTTGCATTTACCATTATATTTAACATTTATTATAATTTGTGCTAAGCAGTGCTTATTAAATGCAGTGGCACAATTGTGCACTGTTTCGTACTTGACAACGCACACTCGAAATTTATATATATATAAAGTTTTGTAATTTATTATTTGATTTCAGATATTTAGCTAGTGGTTCTGGGGACACAACTGTGCGATTGTGGGATGTAAATACTGAAACGCCACAATATACTTGTAAAGGTAATCTGCTTCTATATAAAATTTTGTTTTTATCCTTTCTTACTTTTGTTTCCCTGATAATGGTGGTAAGTTAAGCTGGGTGAAGGTATGCCATGTAATCCTCTTGCATTTTCTTCCCAGGTCACAAGCATTGGGTGTTGTGTATTTCATGGTCCCCCAACGGTATGAAATTAGCATCAGGATGCAAAAATGGCCAGGTATTTTATCCTATTACTTAATTTGGAATACTAGAAAAGCATGTAAAAAGCAAATAATTTATACAATTCCAAACATCGTGTTTGAAATGTCTACCCCATGTATCTAAATCTTTTGGCATTTTTTGTGTATCATATCTAAGCATTATTGACAAAGACAACATTAATTATCCAAAATTTCTGCATGAAAAAGTAAAAATATAAACAGCATTTCAAACACAAAATCTGCGAGAGAAAATTTCTTACTGATGTTTCAAGATTTCATGAAACCTGATTTAAAATGACATGATCTTATGGCTGTGAAAAACATCTGACCAAAGTCTTTTTTCACACTAAATTCAGTTTTTTTTTTCTTTTTTTACCTGCCTTAGTGTTCATAAGCTCACATCCTTTTGTATTAAAAAGTATTACAGTAAAACCTCCTAATAACGGACAGTCATGGGACTGGAAGTTTTGTCCGCTATTAGGGAGGATTATTTTGTGAGGATTTTCTGTTTCAGATTTTACCAATTAATTTAATGGCAATTTTTTTATTAAGTATGTACCATTGCTATTAAAGACTATGGTACTTATAATTGCCCCTTATATACTGTACTTCACTTTAAAAAGGCAAGTACAGTCGACGCTCGATATAACGACCGTCTCCGTCCTACAGAAAACGGTCTTTATAACGAGTGGTCGCTATAAGAGATAGCACATAGAGTATATTGGGATACAGTTGGGGGGTTTCTCACCGGTCGTTATATTAGGATGGTCTTTATAACGTGTGGTCGTTATATCGAGCGTCGACTGTAATAAATTTGTCTTGAATCAAGTAAAGATAACGTACATCAGCTAGGAAATAATTAAAATATTTACCTATTTAACCATTTCTTTTAACATTGAAAATTCATTTCTTATTGTAAATTTTGAAATTGTTGCATCGCTCTCAACGTCTTCTATTCTCAAACTATGATACTTATAATTGCACCTTATTTACTGTATCTCAAAGGCAATTAATAATTTAAAAAGGCAATTAATAATTTTGTCTTAAATCAAGTAAAGATAACGTACATCGGGTAGGAAATAATTAAAATATTTACCTATTTAACCATTTCTTTTAACATTGAAAATCTATTTCTTATTGTAAATTTTGAAATTGCTGCATCTCTCTCAACGTCTCCTATTTTCAAAATAATAATAATAATAATAATGTTGAGCTTATTAAATTAAGCTCTGTATGTGGCTCGAAAAATCACTAAATTTCTAGGCATCAGTTTCATTGACAGGTATTCAAGTGATCCAATCCACAACATCTTCTAAAAAAATAAGTTGTTCAATAAATTGTGCTTCGAAAAATAAATCTCGTAACATTCAAATATGATCCTAGTTTCATCTTCCCTTTAAAAGTTTGGAACATTCTCCAAATTTGAAAAATTTTGGACAGGCAATGCAAAATTTATTTTTTTTTCTCATTATCTACCAAAGCATTAATTTGTCCTTTACATCAATCCTTTTAGATGTCATTTTCGATTGTACTTTCGCTCTGAACTAATAAATCTACTCGGTTTTCGAAAAACTACCACAGAACTACTTACACCTAGCAACTGCAGTGAAAGAAAAAAGCATTTCAAAACATATTTGAGGGGAAAAATAACTTGTAAGGTCTGAAGGAAATATTTTGAAAGTTTTCATACAGCAAATTTTAGATGAGAGAGAGAGAAGACAAAATCACTTATAAATATAACTACTTTGTACTTGATTAGCTTACCAAACATTTTGTTAAAGCTCTCAAAGAAGAATTTTTTCTTTTTTTCGGTTCCAATAACTCCTTTATTTAGAATGTCAGCTATTCAGAGGGAATTATATGAAATTACCTATTTTAAGAAACTGGAACTTAGAAAAGTGTGCATTAAGGGAGGCTTTACTGTATAATTTCAGCTCACCCACATTAGAGACAAGATTAGAGCTTATGGTTTAGTTGTTGGAGGCAAGGAAAAAGGAATTTTGTAGTGAAAAGAACAGGCAGAGCATGCATTAGAAGAAAAAAGTTTTCCTTGACTGTTGGTTTACATGTTTCAAAGTTCATCATTTTACTGAAAATTTTTAAGCGCAATGTGAGCCATATAACACAGTAGAGATGAGCCGGGCTCGGCCCGAGCCCGAGACGGACTCGGGCCCTTTATCTTCAAGCAGCTTTCAGACTTGGGCGGGCTCGGGCTCGATCTCATATTGAGATAGTCAGTTTTTATACAAATACAACGTTCGCGGGAAAAAAATATTGGGGTTCTTAAGAGCGTGAGAACAGTTTTTCTTAATGGCAGAATTGCTTTGTTCAGGAAGAGTTTCAGAGAAATGACATCTATCACCTTATCTCCCACTCCCACACATCGTTTCTCAGCTTCCGCACATCGGAAAGCAAGCGATCTGCTGGATTGGGGTGTAAATGGTCAGTAGAAAGTGGTAGAAAGTGGGGACAAATGACGCAAACCCCTGTGGTGCCTGAAAGGCCATTAAGAGACAGAAGTCATGAAACGTTTTTCTCTGCTTGAAGGTTGACTGTTGACAAAATTCCTACGAATCTGGAAGGAGTGTTGTAAATAGTCATGGGGGGGGGGGGACTTATAATATATTAATACACTTATAATATATTTGCGTATTTGCGATTGCTATTACGATATACCATATGGCAGTGCATCCCAAGTGGAAATTAAATATATATATTGATGTTTGATACACTCGGGCTCGGGCCAGGTCGTGCTCAAAACAAGACAATATCACTCGGGCTCGTGCAGGCTCGGATTAAAAATTCTCGGGCTCGGGCCTTCAAAAGTGAGCCCGAACTCATCTCTATAACACAGTACTTGATACACAGACTAGAAGAATCAAGCTAGAAAATCATTTCATTAACTACACTCAAACCTTGATGTTTCGAACCTCTTTATCTCGATCTCGAAAAAAATGTTCACCTGCATTTTACATAAAATATCTTATGTAGTTATCATATTTATCTCGAAAGTTCTTTTTTCAAACCCTTGATAATTCAAAATTGATGCTCAGATCAAATTTTGAATTGTTGTTTTTCATTGACAATTTTTGTAGTTAAACCAGTTCTGGAGACATCTGTTTCTAGTTTTTCATCCCTTTTCATATAAAGTATAAGATTAAAGAATTTAAGTGAGATAATAGGCAAATGTGATTATGGGGAGGGTTCTGTAATCTCTTTTATCTCAGTGTCTTTCCCTGAAATTAGCGGTTAGCTCCTCTGCCCTTTTCTTCAGAACAGGTTCGCACTTTGAGTAGAAAAAGTCAGTTTTTTTGCTACTTACTAGTTTTCAAGCCAAAACAGGAAAAGGTGTTCCTCATTATTCAGCATTTTCAACTCCTGCCAATGACAAGCTTATATTGAATGAAGATTGGAACTTTGAAGTTTATAAGCAAAAAAAGGAAGTTGCAATCACTAAATTAAATATATAAATACCTTTGCGCATAAATATAATGACATAAATACAACATAGTTAAAAGCACAAATGCACCGGAATAGTGCAGACATGTGTTTTGGCGTTACAAGAAACGCCTTTTTCAATGCAAAAATTGTGAGCTTATGGATATACAGACTTGTTACCCTAAAACACGTGTCTGCAGCATTCCTGCGCATTTGTGCCTTTAACTATGTTGTATTTAAGTTATTGTAATCACTAGTTATTTGAAAACAACTTGTTTATTATTTTGCCAAATGTTGTTACAAATTTTGTTACAAAGTACATATATAAATATGCATATTGTATGTGTGCATGTACTTGTGATAGTTATTTGTGTATTTTTTCAAAACCTTGATAACTCGAAAGCGTGATGTCTCAAATTTTTTTCATCTTCTTGAGAGATTCGAGATATCGAGGTTATACTGTAAATCCATTCCACTTTCATCAAGACAACTAAATCTGAACCAAAGCTTTCAACATGTAATTGTAACTTTCTATATTTAAACTAAAACTTATCTTTGCTAATTTAAAATGAATTACTTAAATTGGTTGTACTTCACATTTTTTTTACTTTAGCATGCTTCTCTTTTATTACTTGTGTGAAAATCAGCCTATTCAGCTCTATTTATCAGTTAAATTAATATATTTAGCTTATTTGTTTTTGAAATTGGAAATATAGAATAAGGGAATAATGTAACTGATGCTGCCATAAATTCTGAATTTAAAGATTGACTGAAGTAAATGATATTCAGATTTAATGCTGCATTTTGTGCATTTTGTCTACTTAGTCTAAAATCTTGACATCTGGTGATTTTTCATTATGGCTATGAAAAGGCTGAAAAGTTGTGGAAAATTTACTCACAAACATAAATACATATTTTGAATACTTTCATTTATTTGATGTAACTTCAGTTTTGCTTTTATTTTGCTATTTATACCAGAAATACAAATTTATGTAATATATTCTATTTTAATGTGTTAATCTAATTTAGATTATGATTTGGGATCCTACAACTGGAAAACAGTTTGGCAGAACATTAACTGGCCATGGCGCCTACATATCTGCACTTTGTTGGGAACCTTTGCATTTGTAAGTAATGACATTTTTCATTATGAAGTAATAAAAATTGTAAGCTCTTTCCTACTAATACTTTTATGTTGAGAGGCTTTAGCTTTGGCATATTCTCGTCATCTGCTCTAAAGATGTATTCATCATTTTTGTAAAATAATTAAAGAGTTATTTTAAAACAATTGCTTTCTGATACTTTTAATGTTTGTGTAACATTGAATCACCATAAACTCTTATGTTTATTTCCTCATAATTAAAGCTTTTCTTGGATCTTTATAGAAATGCTGAGTGTAGGCGCATAGCCAGTGCCTCAAAAGACCGAACTGTTAGAATTTGGGATGTTATAACATGCCAGGCACTCTTTGTTCTCTCATCTCACACTGCGGGCGTCACTTGTGTCAAATGGGGTGGCACTGGGCTGATATATTCTTCATCTCAAGACCGTACCATAATAGTTTGGAGAGCCAGTGATGTAATTATTTTTACTTCTGTTTTCGACATCAATAATGTAAGACTGTATTGGTTCAACAGAATTTCTGAAATCAATTCAAAAAACTTGATTTACTTTATTTGTTAGTCCAATGTTTAAAAATAAGAAGTTTCTGTAATTTGTAACTCAATCACATCTTTTTCATGCCTTACCACCAACTTGTTTCGGTATTAATGTAATGAATCAGATTTTTATAGCCTAAAAATTACCTTAAAAATGTTTTTTGACATGTCCTTAAAATATCAAAGTATGCCCTTAAAACTTAAAAAGGAAATCATTCTCTAATAATTAACAGGGGTGTCAATCTGAAACACAGCTATTTCATAAATTACATTTGCTTCAGAAGATATAGAAAAAAATAGATTCAATATATTTTTATTTAAGTTTAAAATAACTATCAAGTTCTAAAATTTTAAAAAATGAAAAGTGGAAGGGGGGGATGTATTGATGAATGTAATGTATTGATATTTTTCAGCTAAATTATAACCTACTACAAAACTTATATTTTATGAATTCACAAGATATCAACATTGCATCAAGTTAGTGCATTTTAATACTACCAAATGAGTAGTAATGTTTCAAAACTAGCTACAACCATTTTAACAAATTTGGATAAAGCAAGTTTCGTTTTGACATCTGAATATTACGTAGACAGTTTTTTACCGGCAATCAGTTTTCAATATACATTTTCTAATACTAATACCCAGTTTTGAAATGAATGGGTGCCATATTTTGAAATTACATTTCAAAAGCTTTAAAGAACATTGCTTAAGTTAAGTAAAATATAAATAGAGTGAATTTTGAAACATCACTACTCAATTCTGAAAAACTTGTTTTATCTGAAAGAATACTTTGTCTGCCAAAGCTTCTTTTGATCCCTACAAATGAAATAGGTGTATATTGAAGAAACCTTATTGTCTTACTGACAATTCTTCTATAATTTCTAAAGTAACGTCTTCCCATGTTGACAGATTTGTTTTTTCTTATTGTTTGAAAATCATAGCTTTCCTCTTAAACTTTACTTAAATTCATGATTTTGCTTTGTGTGTGTTTCATTTTCAAGCAAGATTTTTTTTTCTTCTAATAAAGGTACTGTGATGACTCTATTAGCTCAAAATTAAAGGAACGATTCTATCAGTTTAGATTGAGGAAGCATACACACATAAAATTCATCTAGTTATTAAGAAACAAACAAAATTGTTGCATTGTGGATTATTCCATTTGATGCCTCATACCATTCAAAAGACTATCAGCTCAAGACTTCAGTGCTACTCTTAATATAGTAAAGCTCTGCTCCTGATTGTCTGCAGTAGTTCCTAATGACTCTGACGCCCAAGTTAACAGCTCATAATCCAATTTCAACTTAAATCATTTGTACATATTGTCTTTTAGGAGTAAAGTTATTCTGTGTTTGCATTAGAATTCTTTCTGGAATTTAAGTAAAAGTATTTTTTAAATAGGTAAAATGAGATACAATGTTTAAAAGCACAAATAAGATTAAAAGGTTAAAAGTTTTTAAAGTGCAAACATGTTTCGGAGGCAACAGCCTCCTTCTTCAGTGCCCAGCAAGCAAATGGAATGAAACAAGGTCATAGGAGATTTTAAATACGAGAGAGGGAGAAGATGAAATAATCAGATCTAAGCATGTGCTGAGGTAATATTTGACTTATCGGAATATGTAAATTTGAGCCAATCAATTAAGATATATTTGAACTCTCCCATGACCTTGTTTGATTCTATTTGCTTGCTGGGCACTGTTGTATCCAAAACATGTTTGCCCCTTTTAAAACTTTTAATCTTATTTGTACTTTTAAATGTTGTATCTCATTTTACCTAATTTATGCGCAAAACTATGACTTTTTAATTATTTTTTTAATTTTTTGCACACTACATTGAATAAGTTCAAGCTCTACAATTTTAATTATGAAATCATGAATTATAAACTAATTAATTCTGTGCACAACCTGTTTCTCCCTATTAGATTAAATACGGAGAAGTTTGATTAAGTTGTCTAATTACAGGTGTAAAATGCAAATTTGTCTGAAATTCCTTATGAAATGAAAGAGATACAGTAAAATTTTATTACGTTGAAACCACTGCAAGGTTGCCTGTTTTAAAGAAATAATCGCTTCAATAAAGTAAATGTTCTGTCCAGTTTTGAGTGTCATTACATTACTTAAATTCCACTGTGATAAACAAAATTTGTTCTCTTTAAGTTTCTTGTAATTGGATTTAACTTTATATTAAAAATCAATTTTTTACTAACCCTCATATTAATTCCCACACACAATTTAGTATTTAATCCTAGCGGTTGGTCTCTTACGGTTAAATGTTTTGGTAGTTTACAATTTGGTAATATTGTTTAAGCTAATTTGCCAATGTTCGAACTAATTTGCAAACAGTGGTTCCTGCTTGTGATACCGACTTTTGTTTTTCCATACTAATTCTTTTATATTTATTCTAGGGTACACTTTGTCGAACACTTCAAGCTCATGGGCACTGGGTAAACACTATTGCTTTGAACACTGATTACTTATTGAGAACTGGACCTTATGATCCAAGTAAAGCAACTATTGTCTACAGAGAAATTGCTGAAAGTGGTAATATTAATGTTGGAATTTGTTTGTAACTTGATTTCATTTTTATACTTCCCCCTCCCCTCGTTATTGCTAGATTTCATTTAATATATTTAACCTTATTTTTATTGCAGCCTTTTTTGCCTCCCTAAAAAATTAACATTTTGAAAAATCAGTGGAAAATACTTTGTTGTAGGTGTGGCCACCCTAAAGAATATTTTTTATCAATCTTATCAATGTTTACAAAGTAATTACAAAATTAATTGAATTTGACTTCTTGTTGTGTACTTTACAATAGGAATTTAAATGTTTTTTTGATAAAACGAAGTTCTGTTGCCTAAAAGCTTAGTAAAATTCTTGAATTTAGAAAAAAAAAAATAATAATAATAATTACTGAAAAAAAAAAGTTGTTTTAATATTTTTTAATGTTAAATTAACATTATTTACATACAATGATGGAGAATCAATGACCCTTTAATGTAATAGCTTGTTCAGAGGAAACTTAGGAACAGTATTTGTTTTTGGAATTCTTAGTTTTATTTGTTTTGTTTTTTTGGTACGAGAGCCTTAATGGGCTGTATTACGCCAATAGATTGTTAGTAAATAGAGAGAATTTGGAATTCTTAATACCAATCAGTATAACATTACTTTCAAACGATTTTTATAAAAAATGTGATTATATTATTCTTGCAACTTGTTGGTAATTTGAACACAACCACTTGGCTGTGTTACTGTGTTGTTATGCATTGAATGTAAATTTCTACCTATTTATTTGTTTGTTTATTTATTTACAGCTGAAGAATTATCTAATACTGCTTTGAAGAGATATAACAGCATAACAGTAAGTATAAATCTTTGGTATTTTACTACTGCCTAAATAAAAGCAAGTTACATGGGAATAATTTTAAAGTTCAAAGCAATTCATTTTTATTCCCATTTTACCTTTGGGTTAAATAACATTATTGTGAGACCAATAATCTTAAAATCAGTTATTACTAAGACCATTTTTATGTAAACATTTTTCTGACATTTTGATTGTTAAAAATAAAGTTACATAACTTGTTTGAAGTGTTTTTTGTCACATAAAAACTATCAAAAATTTAGCATTAAGATCATTGCATTCAACATACTTTTACTACCTTGTTAGGCAATCTTAAGTTCTATTTATCCTCTTACTTTCAAGCTCAAATCCTAGCAGTTTCAATTAGCATCAAAAGTTGCTGAAGAACAGTGCATTGGTTGCAGTACAGTTACTGAGGATGCCTTGCAATGAGCACTTGTCAATGGCCCTTCACCATTTCATTCAGTTTACTACCAATTGCTGCATCATCAGGATTGTGAAATTAAGAGAAAACAGCACTTAAGAATCATACTTTCTATGAATATCACAGAAAAAGGGATAATCCTTATCTGGCTAACCCAAATGCATACTTGGCAACTTTTATGCTTATGGGTGAATATCAGGAAAGTGCTAATTTAACTCACAAATGAATTTCTCAAGGACTTCCAAATAAAAACCAAAATTTTTTTTCTTTTTTCATGCAGTAAACTGCGTCTCACATACAATCCATGACAAAATTTTCAGGTTTTACTTTAATTTGTGACAATAGAACTCTGTGTTGCCTCAATGTCATGTCGGCGCGTCTGATTTTTTTAATCTTTCGAATCGCAAAGATTAAAAAAATCCTGTGGATTATAAAACATCGCAGCAGAAACAAATACAAAATTAAATAACGTGTTTTATGTTCATCTATGACGATTAACTCTTGTGGTTTAGATAAAATGAATGTAGATCGATAAAAATAACAATTTCTGCTTTTCACAAGTTTTTATAACATGACGAGTGAGCCAACTTCCGGAATGAAAACATCTATACAAAACATTTTTTGGCCCAAAAAATTACACTGGGTGGATGTGTCATTTCCGATAGAAAATTTTCACTTCGGCTGCATTGAATTACTTTTGATATTTTTTCAATCTTGACTTTTCTGTTTCTACCAAATGAAGTGTCATGTTAGCAGCAGAAATTAAGACACAAAATCAATTTTTCAATCTATTTTTGCATAATGAAAAAGAAACCTATTGCTATGGACATAATAAGGTGTTTTGTTTTTTTTTTCGAATCTTTAATTAGGGATGTTCAGCTGTCATATTGCTGGAAATTTGTCATGTCGGCAGCGGTCACGTTGTCAGCGCCGAAGTAGAAGATATTTGTTAGGAAACTGATGTGTGCGTTACCGATGTTTTTTCGCAATTCTTTCTTTGTGTTATGAGTTGAGTTTTAAAGAACAAAGATAATTTCAAGTGCATCGTTTTTCCTGCCAAATTTTCTATTATTGGAAGCAGTTTATTTATTGTTTTTTTAAATGCTTCAAAAACATTAATTTTTTCTCAAAATTTGAGTTTTCAAACAACTTTATTGCCATTTTTCACCCTTTTCTTTTACATCGACATTCAGACCTTCGTTCGTAACTACTACACCCAAAATTGTAATTTTGTTTTAGAATGGAAAACTTACCAACAGTTTAGTGCGAATCTCCCTCCCCCGCCAAACTCTAACTGTCTTGAATTAATTTTGTTTTTTAAGATTGTGTTAAGAATTTTATTTTATTTTGAGTTTTTTACTATTAACCTATTTATCTGTTTGAAAAAACATTTGTCGCACTAATTTAAACTTTAACTAACTTTTAATTAGTCTCTAATTTTATTTATGAAACAAAAAGGAGTTCAGGCTGTGTAAGTATTATTCTATTAAGAATTATTTTCTTTTTAAACATAACAGGTAGTGAATATGTTTACTTTTGTACACTAAGTGTGAAATCTGTAATATTTGTCAGATCGGTAGCATTCTCATCATGTTGGTAATGCTCAAAGACAACTCCCCCACCTAAAAGGAGGGTAAACGTTCACCTTGACCATGCCCCTAATTTTTTAAAAAAAATTGTTACTAATGTGTTTTTAAATACCCTATTAATTTTATTTTCTGAGTATCTTTAAAAATTGAAAATTGCCATGGTCAAATTGGCACTTTTCCTGATATGCATAAAATTTATGCATTTTAGCTGCCTTTTACACTTTTACGTGCTACAGTCCAGATTTTGTGTTCATTTTAAAATCTAATTACATCTACTTCTTTAAAGCTTGTTTGTTTCTCTACTATTTGGCCTTGAACCATATTAATTTTACTATTATTTAAAACCTTTCTTATTTTCATAGTTTGTTGTTGAGAACTTGCGCACTCATTGTTTTGCCATATCCACTCAAAAATTTCCATTCAGTTGCATCAAAGTTGATCAAACCAATACTAATCAGGAAATTATCATTAATTTTTACTGGTGATTTGTTGATTCCGGAAGTTGAAATTGAACAGAATTAAATAATCAAAAATTTACCTTTCCAGATTTTTGGAAAATGTGCACTAAAATGATTCGCTCAAAAAGTAGACTGATGCTGTAAAGAAAAGTGATAAAGATTCAGAGGAAAATATTTAAAGTCAGTACTTAAAAACTGAAATGTTTCAAAAGTAAAAAACAATGTTGAATATCACAACATCAAAACCGACAAACATGGAAACATGTATGCTAACTTAAACTTTTTTCCAGGAACAGAGCACCCCTTTTTAGTACAAAAAGAATGAGTTTATAGATGTCAGGAGATGCATAATTATTCATCTAAATAAGAAATAGAATATTCAGTATTTTTAGAATTCTTGATTGTTATTTTCTTCAGAAAGTCAAAATACTATTTTGAACAACTTATATGGGAAATAACATCTAAAGATTTTGATTTTGAAACTTTTTTGATCTTCAAGCAATTTTTAACTAATCAATGAAGAATTTCGTCAACTTTTCTACGGTGACATTTTAACTATTATATTAATAAAATTTTAAGAACAGTGAGCTATATATTTTTTTTAATACTATTATTCCCAGTTAATAATCAAAATTAATTTACTACTTTCTTTCAGTGTAAACATTAGATACCAACTTGATATACTTTTTTTTTCCAGTAAAGAAAAGCATAGCTTTAAAAATCTTCGCATTTTTCCTTAATCTTCTTTTCCCTGAATTTGAACCTTCTAACTTTCAGGCTTAAGAAGTTAGCAGATATACATAACAAATGAAATTATTTTTTTTCTTGTAAATTCTTTAAGCATGTCTTTTTTAATTTTAGAAAGGTGAACCTGAAATTATGATTTCTGGCTCTGATGATTTCACTATGTATTTATGGACACCAGAAAATAGTAAAAAACCCTTAACAAGAATGACGGGACATCAAAACTTAATTAATGATGTCAAGTTTTCACCTGATATGAGATTAATTGCAAGTGCTTCTTTTGACAAATCTATAAAAATATGGAATGGAAGAACAGGAAAGTATGTTGTTTTGAAGCATAATTTTTTAACTTGTGATAAGATTAACTGTTATTATTTGCTGAATATATTACTTTTTTTTGTTAGAAAGTGTTTGAATATTTTTATTATAGCTTTTTTTATAAATTACTAAGGAAACATGAAAACTTTCTGTGGATCCACACTTTTCCACTTTTTGTGTTTATTTCTGTGTTTTACTTAATAAAATTCAATCTATAGACTTGTATAACTGGTATGTTGTAACTATCACAAAACATTCTTCTATATCAATGTTGTGATTTCTTGGATCTAATGTATAATTGCTTCTACAAAATCTGCTATACACAAGAGCGGGAAGGTTTTGACAATTGGGAAATTGGAGATCTGAATGCTTTAGCTGGTGTTCAATTTTTGTGTGAGTAATGTTCTTCCTTTGCATATGTAAACAAAGAAGGGGAAAATATCTGTTTGCATAGGGTTGCCATAAAACAACAGGGCTACCAGAATGAAACTAATAACACAAAAACTTCAAAAATATCCTAATGTTTATCCAAAAGCAAAATCTTAAAACAAAAGTTGAAAATCATTTTAGAGCCTTGCATAAATTAATTACAAACATTTTATTTGTTCACAAAAAACGATGGCAACTGATAAATTTAAAATCATTGAGATGCCTCTGATCGTCTGCAACCATTGAATCTTTTGAAATGCTTGCAGGCAAGTAAAAACATTATAATGTGATTTATCCTTTTATATTGTTAGTTTAGTTATCTTTGTAACTTATTACAAAAAAGCAAACATTTTATTTTAAATTTCTTTTATATTAAATATGAAATATTTCTCCAATCTTTTTGCTGCCTTGAAAATTAAGTATTTTTAAGCTCATTTCATCTGATGATACCAATAAGAACTAATATAAGTTTTCTCTTTTTAAGATGTAGTTACTTTCATCACAATTTTGATTTTAAGTGAATTCTACTTTACTTTATTTCATTCCTTTTTAAAATGTAAGTATAATTATAATTGGCTAACAACATGTACTGTTATTTCTCTTCAGTTTCACATGGACGGTATAAAGGTTTAAATTGAATTGAAATCACTTTTATGTTAAAAAGAAATCCTCTAAAAATTGTGAGGAAAGTATCTAGTAAACTATTTTAACTTATGAGTCTTAGTCAATTTTATTTATTTTATTATTTATTTTTTTATTTATTTATTTTTGCATTTCTTTGTTATAAAACTATGGCAAAGATTAATTTTTATATTTGTAAAAGTTATCATTGTTTTTATAAATTTACTTTGATCCTGAAAAGTCTTAATATCTCACTTGCCTGATTTAACTTTATATTATTCAATATATTTATGTCAGATTTATTTCTACTTTGCGTGGACATGTACAACAAGTTTATCAAATTTCCTGGTCTGCTGACAGTAGGTTACTTGTTAGTGGAAGTGCTGACTCTACTTTGAAAGTATGGGACTTGATGACCAACAAAATTATGCTTGATTTACCTGGCCATGCAGATGAGGTAGATTTGTACTTCTTGATCTTATCAAAACTAGCAGTTATAATTTAGTTGTTTGGCTGAGAGCAGTGGCGTAGGAACTTTGTATAAACTGGGGCAGCCCGGTGCAATTCCGGATCTTTGCGTTTTCTGGGGGGGGGGGGGGGCAAGACACACTTTTTGCCACTTTACGCAAGATCAATTATAAATTCATAAATGTTCAAATAAACAAAAAAGAATTTAAAAACATTGCTAATATCTCTTTCTTCAGAAACATGATAAGTTTAACTACACTTTCATTTTTAATATGAACTTAGTTTAAGATGGAATATTTTCTCAGAAATAGGAAATCTCAAACTTCTCTGACGGTAAAATTTTCAAATGGTACTACAAAATGACTTTTAACGGTTTTTGGTGACATCGGGTAAATTTTCTAGGAAAAGTAGGTCGCATATTTGAAAACAGCTTTGTAGAGAAAAAAAGGGCTACAAAATGTTGTAGCAAAGAAATTTTTCTGGGAGGAGCGGAGCCGATCTGAAATATTCCAGGGGGAGCCAGAGCTCCCCCGGTTCCTACGCCCCTGGCTGAGAGCCAGGATAGAAAAGAAAGAAACTTTGTTTTTTCCTTCATTAGCTCTTTTAATTTTAGGCTTTTTAATTTGATCAGAAAAGAAAGATTATAATGTGTACTTTTTTGTTATGCTTTAATAACTAAAAAGAATATTTTTTTCTTAAATTTATTAAAACCAGAAATTGTTTTTAAAAAATGGACTTATACCTCAGCAACTCTACAAGTAATATATTGCAACTGCTTTAACTTAATTTTTTTTTTTTTTTTTTTTTTTTTTTTTTTTTGTCCTTTAGCATTAATAGTTGCTAACATTATTGTGAAAATATTTTAACAAAAGTTTCAATTCAATATGTTTTTCAGTGTTTATGCATATTTGAATAAACTCTAGAAATTACTTTATTATATTTGATAGAAATAAGTTTTCTTACAATGTTCAAATGAGATTTTGTAATTATTGTTTTTGTAAAGTGTTTGATTTTAATTAGGCAGGAGATTCTTTTGTGGTTCCACAATTTGAAAAAAAGTTTTTCTTTCACATTTTTCGGTTATCCTTTTTCCCCCACTTTGTTTTTGTGTGTATGTATGTGCGTGCATGAATTTCATTCTAGTCGCATAGCCAGACAAATCTTAAAAGAGATTTTACGACAAATGAAGTTATTGAGATCAAAATCTTGATAGAAAAAAATAATCCACTTACATAGCTGAGAGACTGCTTTGAGGTTAATCACTTTGTATCTTTGTGTGTGTGTGTATTTAAATTGAAATGTGCTCTTGTTATGCGTTCTTAACAGGAATTTCAAAGCATTTAGCCATATATTTTGATATAATTTTCATTTAAATTTCAAATTTTTCATATGCATAGATACAAAATCCAAAAAATAGTGCTTAAAGTAATGTTTCTTAAAAACTGAGAGCTAATTAAACCTTGCCTCTCAAATAAAAGTAGAATTAAGATCAGGTTATAATTTTGACCATTTATTGAAATTAACAACATTTGTATTTTTAGTGCTGGATGCATATTCAGTTCTTATTTCTAAGCATAGAAATACACAAATGATGAGTATCTATTATTTAGCTCTTTGGAAAAAAATTCTTTATTAATTTTGGTTTGAAACTTTTTCACTACAAATTAATGGCTTTACTATATATTCATAATGCATTTATGTATTTATTATTAATATTAATAAATACAAATGCATTGTTTCAGATTATATTTTCGTTTCAAGAGTTATTTTTAAAACAAATAGACTTAGTGTTAAGGTTTAAATGAAAGTAGAAAGAGAAAAAATGTTCAGTTGAATGGACAACATTTTTTAAGACATTTTGACGTAATATTTTTGAAAGCTTTGTGTGGAAACTATTTTTTTCTTTGACCGTATTAGCACATCTGTTCATCAATAAGTGCTGTCTTTTCATTTATTAGGTTTATGCTGTTGACTGGAGTCCTGATGGGCAAAGGGTTGTGAGTGGAGGTAAAGATAAAGTAATTAAAATGTAAGTAAATTTTAGTTTTGTTTAAGCTTCCCCTTTTTTATCAACCTCTAAAAGATACGTTTAACCCCCCCGGCGGTTCTGCAGTTCCAGAATTGCATGT
This sequence comes from Uloborus plumipes, assembly GCA_038373865.1. Taxonomy (NCBI): domain Eukaryota; kingdom Metazoa; phylum Arthropoda; class Arachnida; order Araneae; family Uloboridae; genus Uloborus; species Uloborus plumipes. The sequence goes on from JAXGGA010008969.1 coordinate 32,295, forward strand.
TAAATGGATGTGATAAGACGTCCAAAACCGTCAGGGAGTTAAAGGGAAGTTTAAAAGTAACCTTTTTTAATCCGTACAGGCTGCTTCTCAATCAGTTTTTATGTTTGTTTGACTTTATTTGTACAATTTATCACCAAAAATACTGCTCCATTTTCAAAATTTTGCATTTTTGAGGACTTCTCCAGAAATAAGGAACCAATTGCTCTGTAACTTTTGTCACATAAAATGTAGGAAATTTTATAGTAAGCCTTCTGTTATTTTCCCCTTGTCAAGCATATTTTTAAAAAAGTAACTAAAATAAAGTTAATTTGCGTACATATATTTTGAAATTTTAAAACTCTTTCTCGAGTACTAGAAGTGATGCTTGAAACTCCAAAATATTTGTCAATACTAATTTTCATTTCAAATGTGTACTCCATGTGTACTTTTCTGAGCCCATCGCTTCTCTTAAAGGTTGACTGACGCTTATCTCTCCCCCCTCAACACACACACACACGCACAAGCCCTTTCTTCCTTGAAAAATCAAAACTTTGAGCTAGTGAACATTAATATTATTGAAAACGTAAACCCTTAATTTATGAAATGTATGTAATACACAGCAACTTTATCCAATCACTCTTCAGTTGGTAAATAAATAAATAAAAGTACTTTTTCTTTCTTTCTTTTCCTAAAGGAGTTGATAAGTATTTGTAGGAAAATGCTTAACTATAATCGTTGAGGTACTTTTTGGAAACAATACATTTTTGAAGAATTTTTTTTCTTTTTTAAATTGATATCTGGGAGAAAGAAAAACAAAAACTTAACATTTGCCAGAATAATTAAGTAAATAAATGAATAATAAATAAGTTGAAAATTTATAGACTTGAAGATAAATGATGAAATGCTTAAGATTGCAGCGTGAGGAAGAAGCTCCTGAACTTCTTTTTAACTCTGAACAATTGATTTCTTATATGTTTTCAATTTTGGTATTTGCTTTTTTTTTTGCCATTGTCATTTGTCTTTTAAATACCATAATCCCCTCCCCTATCGCTCCTTAAAGGAGCCAAACGCCCCTCTGTGGATGATAGTCTGGTTGGGAATCACTGGGCTAGTTCTAAGCTTTATAGCTATTTCTTATGTTATTAGATATCCTAAGGCACACAAAACATCAGTGATGCATAATTGTTTGAATTACTTTTTACTTCCTTTTACGTAGTAAAGGAAGTATTGTGATCGCGGAAAAAAAATCACTCAAATTTGAGTCTAAATTTTGATTTTGCTCACCCCCGAATGAATGTTCAGTAGTTTTTTCGACCTGTCAGCACGTGCATATGTACCTACCAAGATATAAGCAGCCGAAAAATCCTTTTCAACCACCCGCGAGTTAATTACGACGAGTTTTCTCGTGACGTCTGTATGTACGTGTGTGCAGATGTATGTATGTATGTGGGTCGCATAACTCAAAAACTACATGCCGTAGACGCTTCTAGCTTGGTATGTAGGCTCTGAGGATGGTCTAGTTGTGCACCTCCCCTTGTGGTTGCATTCGAATGTTCCCAAGGGGGTGTTTTACCCCTTTTTTGGGGTAAATCAGTGTTAATTTCAATGCAGACTCAAGTATATGAATTGGCGCGATCACTTGACGATATGTCACCAAGCTTTTGGTCACCAAGTGTTTGACGCCAACTTGGCGATATATCGCCAAGTTGGCGACAAATTTGGCGAAAAAATTATTTTTTTAATTTGTGTTGAACTTGGCGCTATTGGCGATATTTTGCGAAAAATTTACTGAATGATCTTAAAATCAGCAATATTTAGAAAATTAACCATTGTAAAATTTTTTTGCATTGTTTCGTGGCAGATATGGGGAGTAAATATTTGAATTGTTGCCTTGCTCACTCCAAGCACTCTTTTTAACACTTAAGGCAACTACTAAGAAATGTACACGTAGAAGGAAGTAGTGTGGGGTCCATACCAGATTTTTTATTAAATAAAATTGCATGTCTAGAATTCAAAGCATCTCACAAGAATAATTATTTCAAACTGTTCTGTACTGTTCTGAAAATACTCATTAGTTAACAGTTTCTTTTTTTTCCCCCTTGCTCATATTTTAACGAATTTTATATCTGTTTCAGATGGCGAAGGTAACTGCATGTATAATCAGCAATTTATTTCTGCACATTGTAAATATACATATATATTTTGGAAATTAATAAATTGCATTTTATTCATTTATAGCTCATTTCTTAAGCACTTTGTATATTATGAATGAAAAATAATTTAACTCACTGGAAAAAAATTATTTATTTTATCATGAACAAAACTCAACTATTCTTCCATTAGTGTTTTGCTTTTATATTCAATTTTACAGGAGTTATTAATGCAAAATTTGTTCATAACAACTACTGTTTTTTGATCAGAGCTTATATATAAATCATAAATTTTTGATCCAAAAAAATGAAGTGCACCTGCAAAACATTTTTAAGCAAGCAATTCATTCTATGATGATTTTTTTTTTTTTTTTTTTAATGTTTTTGCTAAGCAAGTTTTTAACTAAACTATTTGAAAAAAACTTTTGCAGAACTGTTTGATTTGTTACAATTTTGAAAGAGGTATGAGGGGTTACATCATAAACTTTTGAACAAAGTTTCAAAGAATTTTTACACTGGTAGTTAAAAGTGAGCAGTTATTTGTTCTTATTCTTCAGTTGAATTTTAAAAGAAGCTACTTAAACATTAAATTTTCCTCTTTTAATAATTTTGTGCTGGTGACTACTTTTTCATTTATACTAAGCTGATAGAGTTTTAGTTGTCATTTGTATATCTTCACACCAAACTAAATATAATGAATTTGAGAAAATTGTTGAAAAAAAAAACCAGCAAAAAGTTTGGAAAATTATGAACATTTTAGAAGGATAAAATGCAATAAAATATTTGTATATATGTTTTTTTTTTTAAATCCTTTGCAAACTAATGGACCACCACTAGATTTTGTGGGTGCTTTTACAAGGGTGAACATATGCCATGCTCCTCATGAAAGAAACCTAAATTGAAATAAAATTAAAATGCTCAAAATTATTTAAAATGTTAACCATTTTTCATCCTAAAACAGTGTGTTATTACACATTACAATAAACGCATCAAAGAATACAGGAGTTAAGACTTATCAGTCTTAACTCCGGTATTCTTTGAGATGTTGCTGTTGACTCTAGTAAGACTTATCAGTCTTAACTAAAGATGTTAAATTGCCAGTACTTGAGGAAATATTTCCAGGGAATGTTCCCGGAAATATTCCCAAAATTCATATATTCCCGGGAATTTATAATTTACGACATAAATAGTTGGAAAATATCTTTAAATTATATTACATTGCAAATAATTGTTGAATAATAGTCTTTTATCATCATGTTTAGACTTAAAAAATTCAAAAAATTCTTAAGTTTAAAATTAAATTGCAGAAAAAAATGTATAAAAAATAACAATTGGAGATAACTAACTTTAGTATATAACTAATGAAAGCTAGAAGGAACATAAAAAATACCAAATAATGACTCATAAAACTACGTATTTTCTACATATTTCATATAGATATTCTTCTATTAATCCTCTACAACGTTTAACTGTTTACTCTTTGATCTCGTAAATCTCACTCTCTAGTCACTGTCATTAACATCCATCATACTGTCTTATTCTTCTTCATCATCAACATCATCTTTTTCTTTAATCTCAGAGTTGACATCAATGTCCTGGTCCTCATCTATATTATCATAGTTTTTATCTTCAGTATAATTGTTCCTGGCTTTGACTCCACCTGGTCTACTTCAGTAAGAGTCAGAATAAAAACTATTAACTTACATTTGTTTGAGGATCCATTTATCCGGGAATGCATTCTATGTTCCTGAAGACCTTGAAGAGTATAACGGTACAGTACCAGATCCAAAATCAGAAGTGGTAGAGCTAGATGTTGCAGTTATTGAACTGGAACTAGGCTTAGATGGTAACATAATCAAATTTGTTGATGGAGCTAAACTTGAACTCGATTTGTTCAAATAAGTATCAGTAGTTTTGCTTGCATTTACATCAACCAGTGCCTTACTCGCATACAATGTTCTTGTCGAAAATTTCAAAGTAGTTTTATCACTAAGAAGAGGCCTGCAGGGCATTTGTAACATTTTTTAATGTGTTTTTTCATCTTGCGAGAACTTTCCTGTTTGTACTCAGTTTGAACAGTATCTGCATACTACATCTTTTCCTTTCACTCTAAAAAAAATCCCAAATTACACCTTTTCTCTTTCGCTTTTGTAAAACAATGTTCAGAGCAACAAAAGTAAACACACAGCCTGTAACTACTAACTATCTCACACAAATCAACATGTAAAATAATATAGTTGAAACCATTTCACAAATATCACAATAACAAAATAGTTGACTATCAGTAATGCTGAAACAAAACCAAAATTAAGAATAAGATTGAAAGTTAGTTTTACATAGTAGAAGTAGAAGTTGCTGGTATAAGTTGAAGTAAATTACAGAGCTACATAATGATTTCTAGATTTAAACAAGGTGAAGTTTTGCTGTAAGAGATAGAATTTAAATCACCCAAAATTTTAAGTGTTGAAATGCAAAAAATTTGGGTTTTTCAAAAATTCCCATAAATTCCCAGTTTTTGGGAAGGAAAAATGGCCAAGGAAATAGTCCCGGAAATATTCCCATTTTTTAAACTCCTTCCCACGGAATATTTCCGACTCAAATCACTGGTCTTAACCCCTTACCTGCCTATGAAAACTTACGAGATTCGCTCTCCAGAGCCACCGGTTTCCACTCATGCCCAGACAGATATGCGATGTGTTCGAAATACCGCACCCCTCAAATTCACCCCTTTTTTGAAATGGGGAATCGCCAATGATGTCAAATACATTCAATTGCATTCTGAAGTCATGTGGGTCTAGCTTTTCTAATAGCATTGCATTACAGAGAAGCATATTTCAGAAAGGCGTATATATATACCTGAGGCAGTCAACACATTGGCTTAGCAAGGCATATATATATATGCCTGCAACAGGTAAGAGGTTAATTGAAGGAAATTTCATACTGTACCAGAGATTGGCATTAACTGTTGCGTTTTAAGTTATGTTCAGTTTTTGTATAATTGATTGATCTTCCGAATGCTGCAGCACAAAAAAATTTAGAACATTGAACTTTTGTGGCAGAAATAATACAGACACAAAATGGCTGTTAATTTGGATCAATTTTTAGTGATGCAGCCTGTAACATAACTGGTAAGTGCATAAATAAAACTCAATGATTTTAAAATATGACTTTCTATGTTAAAAAAAAACCTTTTCACTACTGCATCGAGCCAAGCCTGGATCACCCATTAGGTCATCCTAGGCTCCAGGCCTTGGGAGCGCAAACCGAAAAAGGCACATGTCACAGAGGAAAAAGTCAACAAACAGTTTTTTGAAGAAAAAAAAACATGAATGCCGTGTTCAAGTGCAATAAAGAAATTTCATTTAAATAGACCAGAAGGGAGCCTGCTCACTGAGCAGAATAAGAATAAAAGAAGGAGAGGAGGCGTGATACTTGAGTTGAAGTAATATTTTTTCTGGTCAAAGCACATAATTTTCAACACTTTTGATTTCAAAAATCGTTTCTTCAAAATATAGCTTTGCCAAAGTGCAGAACTTTTTAGAGGTAAGTCCCACACAGGAAAATTAGCAAAAGCAAGTTATTAAACTTAGTTATGAAACAATTTTTCTCTTGGTGTTTTAAATCATGTAAGTAAGTATGCCTTTTGCTATTAATAATTTATTAGTTCCTATTTATTCGTGACTGACAATTATCAGGGGCGTCTGAAATTTACATTTTTGTGAGAGATTGAATTTTCAAGTAACTGTATGAAACTTCAAATTTTACAGAACGCCAAAATCCGAGAATGAACTGCACGCATACAAACATCTTAACCCTACACTGCATGATTTTTTATTTTTCGTAGAAAAAAATATATGTGTTTGTCAAATGTAATAAGAAAACATGGAAAATTATTAAAAAAAATTTAACTCTAAATTTTCACCTCTTTCTTATTAAAAATAGTTTTGTTGCCAAATGGCTACACCATGCATTCAACAGATAAAAATGATTTTAAATGATAGTCTTGAAATAAGTTCTATTTTGTAAAAAAATAGAGGAATTGAACATTTGGTGCACTGTACTCTTGTAATCCTTTACATTTTGACATTTTACATTATTTTTTATATGTAGTTGTACTTTCCGATGATCAATTATGCCAAATCTGATGTCTTTTAGAGGCTCTCTCGCGCAAGCTTTCTTTCTTTTCTCTTTGTTTTTGGTTTGTAACTAGTTCCTCTGTAGCTAATGGTCCCTTTTTAATACGCTTTAATAATTTCACATGTGGGTTTGTTTGTATGTATGCATGTATGTATGTAACTCTGAATAAAAGATAAAATTTACGTTCTTTGCAAATATAAAAGTAATATATTTATAATTATTTTTAATACTGAAGGCTAAACTGTATTGCATATTGATGTATTATAAGTGCATGTAAACTTAAGTGCGGATATTCAGTAGTTTTGAAAATCAGAGGGAAACCCGTGATGATCACAGCGCATTCCAATGTAAAAGCGTATTTTTTAATTTTTTTCAAAACTATATTTTAAAATTATTAATGACTTTACTTGTCCGTGTAAGCACAACGTTTGTGCTAACTGAAATTTAAAATGAACACGTTTTGAAGGCTTTTTCCTATTAATTTTTTGTTTGTTCACTCTGTTAAACATCAACTAAGCATTGATAATTGCGAGGTCTTATAAACGGTAGAACAGCCGAAAGTACCACTTTTGGGTCCGCGTGATTATATTATACCTTCCAAAAAGAGAAAGAAGCTAGCGCGAAACATAAACAAAGCACATAATTCATGAACTATAGAGATGAATCGAAGTGTTCTCTGGATGCTTACTGCATAATGTTGCCAAATAGCTACAGACGTATATTATGTCCTAGATTTTTTCCAAATAATTATTTTGATGTAAAGCGCATCTTAAAAGAAAGATAAATGTTTATTTTATTCGTGTTATTTTTTTAAAAGACAAAGAAAAATATTTCATTGTAAAAAATAATTTCAAAACTTGGTAGTTTGAGTGATTTTAAAAGCTATCCATATGGATTCATTTAAGAGCATGTAACTGACCAGTGCTGCCATGTATGGAGGATAAATGGTGATAATTGCTTTAAATATACCCAATACATGCTTTTTATGCATTGAGTTGCCTTATGACTACATTCTGCTATTCATAAGGAGGACAAATTGTCCATGTATCCAATTAGCAACACCATGCAGTGTAGGGTTAAAGGAGACATTCTGTCGAACTATCATGCATTATTTGCCGAACGAGAAAAATTTTGGGAGATTACAGTAACCTACATTCCGTGCACCTCTGCCTATCATATCGCCTACTTTATAGACAAAAAAACATTCACTCAGGGCCGTCATTTCAGGCTTTTCCAGGGGGGGGCAAAGGATGCAAAAACAATTCAATTTCATCAGAAAACAACAAAAACCACGCCCACTTATATGTAAATGTACTGATTTCTCAAAGCCGGGGGAGGGGGCAATTAACCCCCCCGACCCCCCTAAATGACTGACCTGCATTCACTGTAGACTTCTAGTTCTCTAGATGCGCATGCGTTGCATACAAGTTTCTAATAAATAGTTTCGAAAACACTATTTTAATTTGCGTCTCGAAATGATAGGTCCACCCTTATTTTTCAAAATTTCGACTCTTAATTGAGAATAAGAATCATTTTTTTTGATAGTGATTATATATCTTTAATTGTTATAACTATGTTTGATTAAATTTCATAAAAATAAATCATTTCTTCTTATTTTATGCAAATTTTCATTTTCAGACCGTTTCAAAAAGATAGGTCCGCCTTCAGAAATTTTGCCCCAACCACGTTTATTTCCAAAAGTTTGCATAAGTATCGTTGCTTAGTCTTACCACGGGATTATGCTTGCTGCTGTGGAGGTATTTAAACAGATTTGAACAGCACTTTGTAGTCAAACAAAACGGGTTGTCGTTGCAGTCTTTCGCTGGTTGAGCAGGGAAAAATTGATGCATTTAAACAGTCTGGAAAATCGAATAGAGAAATAGGTAAGCTTTTAAACAGATCGCAAAGTGTTGCAAACAATTTTTTGCTATTTAGAAATGCTTATAGCAGTAAAAAATCATCTGGCCGCCATCAAAAGTGACACCCGACAACGAAGCACTATCGTAAGGGACCTAAAATCTGCAAAAATGAGCATACCACATTGCCCAAACCAACCAACACCCTCAAATCACACCTACTCCTCATACCCTACAAATTCCAAACTAAACCTTTCCCCTTCCCTCTTCACCTCCAATCCACCCTCCCCCTCCCTCTCAATCCCAACTCCTTCCTATCATACATTCCCCCCTCACTTCACTATATCACAACTATCACCCCCTTCCAACCCATTCATTACCTCATTAATTCAACAACATTCCTCAATCTACCCTCACTCCCTCACAACACTCCTCTTCCCTCATCATTATTAACTAACATTATATATCTCAACTCTTTCCTTCCCCCATCACACTCAAATACTCCCACTAAATCCATCATATTCAACCCCTCATAAATCCCCACAAAACAACCCCACCTCCCCAATTTTTCACAAAACATAACCCTTCCCCATACACATCCACATCCCCTACCAAAATCCATTAAACATTCTTCCTGGATAAAATCTTGTAATCATTATTATCGATTGTGCCACCTTGCAGGCCCCGACCTGAATCCAGTAGAAAACATGTGGGGTATACTCGCAAGAGCGATATATGCAGGCGGAAGGCAGTACAACAGTACTGCAGACTTCAAAAGGGCTATTTCTTCCGAATGGTCAAAAATCGGGACAAATTGTTTGCAAAAACTTGTAGAAACTATGCCAAATAGGAAGAGTATGACATTGGCAAAAAAAATATTTCAATATGTTGTTGGCAGAGGAAGTTATGACCGTTTGAATATCGGTAAAATATGACATTTTTCATATTTCGGCCTTACGCAACTAAAAGCACGTTGAACTTTCCTCGGTTATTTATACATTAAGTGCTTATACTGGTCTTTCAAACGACACTACTTTTGCCCTACCAACTGAAATGTACAAGCTGTTTTTAAAACATCAAAAACACTAAAAAACGTCAAAAATGCCTTGTTTTGAGGGCCTTCACTGACCTTACGGCAACGACTTACCACAAATTTAACATTCATTTTGTAAAGTATCACTGCTGAGACTCTGTTTAAAACATTTTTTAAAAAAATTTTAAAATCTGGAGCCACAGATGTTTGCTTCTGAGACAAAAATTTGAGGGGAAATTAAAACTTCGTTATGGAAAACCAAAACAGTTAAATGTTTTTAGAAAAGAAAAATTGGGACAGGGGATGTTTTATTACATACTTTTTAACAAATAAATAAACGATTAGGAAAGTAGCGAAATAGGAGGAAGGGAGGCGTTTCCAGAGCCAAATCATTTTATGTCACCATAGGTAGCATAAAATTGCGTTTTGTAACTTTAATTTCAGCAACCATTCCAGGGAATATTACCTGAACCCACTTCCTCTGACGTCTTCAGAGATTATCTAAACTTGCTTTTTACGAAACGTCAATGTCACAAATTTTCCAAGTGAGCCTCAACGAACACCCCTTTCTTCCCAGAACTTCATCAAAGATTATCTTGAACTCCACATTTAGGACGTAAATAGCGAAAAATATCTGAAGAAAGTTCCAAACCCTATTTATTTATATACTACTAGTGGTACCCACACGGCTTTGCCCGTGATATAAAATTAAAAGTTCATTTGTAAAATAATTGTTATAGCAGAAAAAATGCTTTATTTTAGTTGTAATTCAACTATAATTCCTTCAAAGTATGATATAAAAATCTGGTATGGACCCCACGCTACTTAATTTTACGTGTAAATTTCTTAGAAGATGCCTTAAGTGCTAAAGTGCTTGGAATGAGCAAGATAACAGTTCAAAAATTTATATCCCTAGTTTGCTACGAAACAATGCAAAAAAAAATGTTTTACAATGATTAATCTCCTAAATATCGCCGATTTTAACATCATTCAGTGGATTTTTCGCAAAATATCGCCAAATTGAGTCCAAATAAAAAAAAGAAAACAATTTTTTTCGCTAACTTGCCGATATGTCGCCAAATTGGCAGCAAATACTTGACGACCAAAAGCTTGGCGATATATTACCAAGTGGTCGCGCCAATTCATATCACTTTTGTCTGCATTGAAATGAACACTGATTTACTCCATAAAAGGGCTAAAACACCTCCTTGGAACATTCGAATGCAACCAAAAGGGGAGATGCACAAAAATAAGCCAAAAGAGAAAATAAGAACAATTTGTTGCTCACAGAAACCAACAGAAATCTTACCAAAGTTTAAAAGAAGAAGAAAGTTTTCTTTTCTAGCTTGAAAAACAAAACAATACATTTTCCGAAATGAAATACTTCAACAAGAACGATGCAACAACGCAATTGATACGATATTTGGTTAATCTGTGCTTTAGGTACCCTTTTCTCGCTAAATGGGCGATAGGCGCGCCAAGCATGGTAACCCTGGCTATTTTGTGTAGTTTCTCTCGAAGCTTTCATTTTCGCGAGACACGCAAAAACGCGCCAAGTAAGGTCCCAAAACATTTTCACCGGGAAAAAGACAGGGTTGCCAGAGAATTGAAACAAAAAAATACGACGCCTCCTCTAAAAAAATATTACAAAATACTACTGTTTCCAAACGTTGCCAAAATCAATGTTGCTGAAATGCGAAATCTATGAAAATGAAAAAAAAAAAATCCGCCAAATCTTTTAATTAATTTATTAGTATATTGGAAACAGGGTTGCCGGAAAAATACTACGCTCCTTATTTGGGCCGAAAAAATATTACCGTACCTACGTCTGGCAACGCTGGAAAAAGAACGAAACAAAAATAGGTGTGAACACGTAACCATGGTAACAACATGAAAAGTTGATTTCCGTTGATAAAATAATTCATTTCATGTCTCTTTTCAAACAAATTTTTTTCTCGAGCTGAACCATTTTGGAATCGTTTGGCTTGTTTTACTGAAGGTAAGCCTTGAATTCCGGGATTCTAAAAACAATTGTTACAGCTCTCCTGATGATCGTAGAAACTTCGAAAAAACTTCATATTGGGCAGAAAATTTCAAGCTTTCGAATGACATAAGACTTGAAAATGTGTATGAAATATTTCTTCTCTATTTTATCGAATTTCTGCTAAGAATTCGAATAGAAAAAGAACGAAATGGAATTTTCGAAAAATCGCTTCAAGGTGCAAAACTACATGCTACAAACTAATTTTGTACCAAGTGGCATGAAAGCCGACCTAACGGTTTTGGCGCTACGCGCGTAACAGACAGACAGAAGGACAGAAAGAAAGAAAGACAAACCTTCAGCTTTATTATTAGTAGAGATAATAGAAAACGGTCGATAATTTTGGTTATAAGACGTCAAATTCTAAACATCCATGTAGTAGCATCCTCCTCCTCCGCCTTCTCGACATTTTGAAGATAATAGAAACTTCCGAAATTTTTCCAGAAGTGAGTACACGAACTTCATCCCTTCACCCAGCACCATCAAATGCATTGAAGGCCCTATAAACTAGGGATGCACCGATTAATTGGCAGCGCCGATTAATCGGCCACTTGGCCGATTATTAATAATCCGTAAAATTTTGCCGACTAAACGGCCGAAAAAAAATTTTTTTTAAGATTATTTTTTAAAGTACACTTTCACCAAGAAACTAAGATAAAGGATTTTATTAACAGAAAAAAACATGTACTGCAACCCTTAATATACACTGCAAAAATAAACTGCTGTTTTTACAGTATAATACTGGCAGCCGAGGTTCCAGTTTAAAACTGTAAAATGCACGTTAATAAACTATGAAATTAGCAATTTTACCATTTATTACTGTAAAATTAGTAATTTTACAGTTTATTACTGTGCATTTTAGTTTTAAACTGGAACCTCGGCTGCCAGTATTACACTGTAAAAAACAATTTTGGTAGTGTCGCATGCAGTATGAAAGTGTACATAATAAAGGAAAAAAAATAGTCCATACAGTGCGTTAAGCTGAATGGAATATTAAAAGATCACCCTCAAAGCTGATATTCATATGACAATATTAGGAATAATTAAATTCCTGAACTTAAAAAATTGGAATACTAAAATATTTTATTTATAATCAGTCAAATTTTGCCGATAAACCGCCGGAAAAACGTTTTTATTAAAATACTTTCAGTATGCTTTGAACAAGAAACTACGATGAATAAATTTATAAACAAGAAATAAATAATTTACTGCAAATACGAGTATAACATGTGGTACGGAAGTGTAGTAAGTAAAAATAAAACAAATAATGGCGGCCGCTCTGCATTTCACTCCTGTATAAATTATGGAAGACTGTTTCTACGCCTTCAAAAAAACCCTATCTACATCTCTGGTTGCAAATATGTTTGTATTTTTTCTTTTAACTTTTGAGACCTTTCCCCATATACACACATTTGTTTTTCCCTTTTTTTAAATTTTAGATCCTTTTTTCAAGACAAACGTAAAACCTGTTGAAAGCTCTAAAGTAAATGATCCTGACCGAAAAAAAGAAAAGAAAAAAATATTGAAGTAAAAAGAAATTACTAATGGAGATAGTCTTTCAAGGATCGAATGCATCCTGCTTCCTCCCACTTTTTCGCATTCTCTTAAAAACAACCTGCTTAAAAAGCTCTCCAAAACTTCTTTAATTAAGCCTGGATAAAGCGTTTCTCCTCCAAATTTCAAGATGATGACATTAGTTTCACCATTTGTTTCATGAAAAAGGCCATTGTTCATTAACGGATTGTTTTTCTTCTTCAAGATTCTCCTTCCCTCACAAGACCAACCTCACGTGATTCTGGCAACTCTCCAGTGGTGTAGATGCCCTCTTAGGGTCCGGACAAATGTAAAACGTGAGTTTCACGTGACCAAATCATGTTTATAGAGCTGTCATATGCGTGAAACCTCTTTCTTTTCACGTGCACACCCTTGTCCATTATGAGAAATGAAACTTTTTTGCGAAGGTTATTTACACGACAAATCGCCTTTAGAGACTAATAGCTGGTCATTTTTCATGCGTCTTAGCTCTAGAATGATGGATTAAGTCCTCGTGCAGCTGCACTTGAGACAAAGAAATTGCTGTCATAAGACATACGCGACAATTTTTTTCTTTCCTATTTTAACATCAGTAATTTTCTTAGAACGAATGAAGAAAAAGAAATGTGTCAATCTTGCTTTTCAAGAACCAGAAAACATCTAAAAAACATTCCAAAGTGCGACTTGGCTTATAAATCTTAAATTTGAGAGCTAGAATTGTAACACACACACCAACACACACTTGCGCGAAATGGCACACACCGTATGTACCATTATACGTGATTTAACTAATTGGAGGCAGGGCCTGATTACTGAATAGGCCAACTAGGTCGTTGCCTAGGCCCTAGGGCTCCCAAATGGCTAGAATTGCTATAATCAATGTCTAAAATTGTTTTATCCAATGCCTAAATTGCAAAGCCTAAGTACAGGGGGCCCCAAAAAAGTGTTTGGCCTAGGGCCCCGTAATATCTTAATCGGGCCCTGATTGGGAAGTGCCTTGAAGATTCTCTGTTTTTTAATCTCGAACAGGAGTCGAGAAGCCTCAGGTCCAGTACCCCAAGAGGCATTGATTTGCAATGGGAACTTGGTGAACTTTGTGACAACGAACATATTTAAAGTGCCCCAGTCACCATTCGTAAATACGATCTGTCTTCGACCGGCTGGTATCAAACTCGTCCCAGGTTTGATACCAGCCAGTCGAAGACAGATACCCTTTGGGTACGAGTCCCTTTGGGTACGAGACCCTTTGGGTACGAGTCCAATACCTTACCTATCAGACCACACGGCCTATAATCGTAATACAGTAGAACCTCTTCAATCAGACTAATAGTGAATCCAGATTGTCTGAATTATTGGAAGTACAGAAAGAACGGAATAACCTATAAATTGAGCCAAGGTAAGGTACAGAAACAAACTTCCGTACGCAGAATTTTTTTTATTTTGAACTCAAGAGAATAAAATATATAACTACACAAGAAAAAATTGCAGAATAACATCAGAAAAATAAAAAATACGGCCCACAAAAATGCATTATTGCGTTAACTTGTCATTTATTTACACTGCTAGACATTGAAAATGCAACACCAAGACGGAGTGGTCAGAAATTGATGAAATTTGGTAAGAAGACAGAGACAGCATGGAACAATAAGTGATATTTATTTCAAAATAAATAAGCAAAATTTAGAGCGAGGACGGCGTCGGCTCAGTAAGAAGTAGGACCACCGCGGACAGCGATGCACGAAGAAACACGTCTAGGCATGGAGTCAATAAGCCTGCGGATGGTGTCCTGAGGGATGGCACTCCATTCCCTTTCAACCATTTGCCACAGTTCGTCCTCTGAACGAGGCAGTGGCAGGTTCTGCAAACGGCGTCCAATCACGTCCCACACATGTTCGATTGGTGACAAGTCAGGAGAGTATGGTGGCCAGGAAAGCATCTGTACACCTCGTAGAGCATGTTAGCTGATTCGAGCACTGTGAGGCCGGGCGTTATCCTGTTGAAAAATTGCATTTGGCAGACCCTGAAGGTAGGGGATTGCCACCGGCCGCAGTACATTATCTACATATCGTTGGGCCGTCATAGTGCCCCGAATACGAACTAGAGGTGATACGGAATTGTATGCAATAGCACCCCAAACCATTATGCCACGTTGTCGCGCTGTGGGGCGTTCCACAGTTACTTCACTTCACACTCTCCAGGGTCCCCCGTACCTACCACAGCTTCGTGGTTTAACCGGGATAGGGCCCTTGAAGAGCGCTCTGTTCTTAATTTTGAACCAGAACCTAGGGTCGAGCAAACCCTAGGGCCCAGCACCCCCAGAGGTATCGTTTCACTTGGAGGACTTTGTGACCACGACATTTTTAACGCCTCCCAGCCACCATTAATCAAGGCGGTGGATCTTTGATCGGCTGGGTTTCGAACTCGGGTCCCTCCGGACACGAGTCCGATGCCTTACCGATCGGGCCACCACGGCCCATAGTTCCATTCCACAGTTACTGCCGGATTCGATCTTTCTCCACGTCGACGCCATACACGTATGCGATGACTATCGCTGGACAAACAGAAGCGGGATTCATCTGAGAACACTACGGTTTGCCATTCTGCCATCCACGTCGCTCTGGTCCGGCACCATTCCAAACGTTGGAGTCTGTGCTGTGAGGTCAATGGCAGTCTTCTTAGTGGGCGCCGTGATTGCAGGCCACGTACAACCAGTCGACGGGAAATGGTTCTGGTCGACACAGGAACATCCAGGGTACCTTGCACGTGCTGCAGAATCGACGTACAAGTGACTTGCAGGTCCGCCACAGCTTGTCGGTGAATCCGTCGATCCAAGCGGTCTGACGTCACTCTGGCTGCACCTGCACCCCTCAATGTGGCTACATTTCCTCTTTCCAACCATCTCCGACACAGCCGATGCACAGTGCTTGCATCCATGTGGGTATCAGCTGCAATTTGACGTATGGACCAACCTCCCCTTCTCAGTCCGATCACCATACCCCTTGTAAAGTCGTCTATATGCTGGAAGTGTCTTCGTTGAGGACGGCGTGGCATTTCCTCCTATCACACGTATCCGTCGAGACAAAAACCAAATTTCTCCGATAATTAGTCTGGCAGAAAAACCAACATGAACATAGCCACTTTTCAACTTCATTCTCTTATATCTTACTTCACGTGCGTCGGAGAGCTGCGCATTTCATATCATTTGCATAACTGAGTGACGTGCGTCTACGGTAAAATTTGCATGAATTTCTGACCACTCCTTCTTGGTGTTGCATTTTCAATGTCGAGCAGTGTATTCAGTATGAACATGGCTGCCCCGATTAAGCAGTCAGGTTATAACTCTCATTTGTTAGTGGATCTTCCAACAGCTCATGCCGTTAAATAAGGTATAAAGGACCCTACACACGCTCGACCCTCGAAACCCGAAGGAGTTTCTTGAGGAATTCCTCCAGGAAAACCTCATAAGAGGAGCATCCGGAGATCCGCTGGAATACCTCAACAGAATTCACCATACACACGTGGAGGATTTCTTCGAAGAACTCCTTCGGATTTTCCGGAGCCTGTGGCCCTTAACAATGAAAAATGAACACTGTTTCTTTCTCTCAGTTGAGAAAATTCAATTTTTAATATTGTGTACTTCAATGAAGCTGCAAAAGTTATTTAAAAATATAAGACACTATCAATGTTCTTGAAGGGAAGATGCCCAGAATAGGATTTCCATAGAAAAGCTTCAGCTTCGATGTGCATAATAAAATATGCCATAAATCTAAAAGGAAGACTAGAGTACCATTAAGCCGTAAGGGTTGCCTTATTACTGCAAATCATGACAACACGAGACTGACTATTTGCATCTTGTTAAGCCCAAGTCAATTCTCGTAGTGTAGTATATAGCTCGGTTCTATAGCACTGGACAATGAAATACTACATGCAATTGACTACCAGCTCGGTTATTCCATCCAGGGACTGCAGTTTCGTTCTTTTTAGAACTCGTGAATCTGGAATAGGAAGTAACCGAGCTGGTGGCAGATATTATCTAAGGTGATGACAAAAAACAAGAAGGAAGTCATTTACTCCCCCCCCCCCCCCCACACACACAATAGTTTTTCAAGGAAACATTTTCTTTGGAAAAATTAAGATGTCAGAGAGCATAACTTTCTTTTTTTAAGTAATCACGATTGCTTATATCCCCCACTTGATCGAAAAAACGTTCTTTTGATTTTTCGAGTTGCCATGGCGACGAGAATAACTCTAGCTCGTTGTTACTTTCTTCTATATCTAATACTAGCGGTACCCGCACGGCTTTGCCCGTGGTATAAAATTAAAAGTTCATTTGTAAAATAATTAATATAGCAGAAAAAATACTCTATTTTAGTTATAATTCAACTACAATTCCTTCAAAGTATGATATAAAAATTTGGTATGGGCCCTACACTACTTCCTTTTACGTGTACATTTCTTAGTAGATGCCTTAAGTGCTAAAATAGTGCTTGGAGGGAGTAAGATAACAATTCAAACATTTATATCCCTAGTTTGCCACGAAACAATGCAAAAAAATGTTTTACAATGATTAATCTCCAAAATATCGCCGATTTTAACATCATTCAGTGAATTTTTCGCAAAATATCACCAATAGCGCCAAATTGAACCCCCCCCAAAAAAAGTTTTTAAAAAAATCGCAAATTTGTCGCCAAATTGGCAAAATATCGCTAATAGCGCCAAATTGAGTCCAAATAAAAAAAAAAATCGCCAACTTGGCGATATGTCGCCAAATTGGCGACAAATACTTCGCGACCAAAGGCTTGGCGATATATCGCCAAGTGGTCGCGCCAATTCATCTGCATTGAAATTAACACTGATTAACTCCAAAAAAGGGGTAAAGCATCCCCTTGTGACATTCAAATGAAACCCCAACTGGAGATGCACAAAAATAAGCCAAAAGAGAAAATAAGAACAATTTTGTTGCTCACAGAAACCAACAGAAATCTTACCAAAATTTGAAAGAAGAAGAAAGTTTCCTTTCCCAGCTTTAAAAACAAAACAATACATTTTCCGAAATGAAACACTTTAAAAAGAACGTTGCAATGTCACAATTTATACGATATTTGGTTAATCTTTGTGCTTTGGGTACCCCTTTCTCGCTAAATGGGCGATAGACGCTCCTACTACTGTTTCTAAACGTTGCCAAAATCAATATTGCTGAAATGCGAAATCTATAAAAATGGAAAAAAAATCCGCCAAATCTTTTAATTAAGTCATTAGTATATTGGAAACAGGGTGGCCAGAAAAATACTACGCTCCTTATTTGGGCCGAAAAAATACTACCGTAGTATCAAAAATACTACTTCTGGCAACCCTGGAAAAAGAACGAAACAAAAATAAGTATGAACACGTAACCATAGTAACAGCATGAAAAGTTGATTTCCGTTGATAAAATAATTCATTTCATTAACCATTTTAGAATCGTTTGGCTTGCTTTACTGAAGGTAAGCCTTGAATTCCGGGATTCTAAAAACAATTGTTACAGCTCTCCTGATGATCGTAGAAACTTCGAAAAAACTTCATTTTGTGCAGAAAATTTCAAGCTTTCGAATGACATAAGACTTGAAAATGTGTATAAAATATTTCTTCCCTATTTTATCGAATTTCCGCTAAGAATTCGAATAGAAAAAGAACGAAATGGAATTTTCGAAAAATCGCTTCGAGGTGCAAAACTACATGCTACAAACTAATTTTGTACCAAGTGGCATGAAAATCGACCGAACGGTTTTGGCGCTACGCGCGTAACAGACAGACAGAAGGAAAGACAGAGAGACAAACTTTCAGCTTTATTATTAGTAGAGATAGAGAAGAGATAGAGAAGAGATAGAGAAGAGATAGAGAAGAGAAGAGATAGAGAAGATAGAGAAGATAGAGATATAGAAGAAAGTATTGGTTTCGTGAAAATTTTCGAATGTCGAATTTTGACGGATTTGCACGTTTGAGGTGCGCTGAGTCCATTTCGACCATTTTGGAAAATGTCTGTCTGTGTGTGTGTGTGTCTGTGTGTGAGTCTGTATGTGTGTGACCAGTTTTTGTGGCCGCGCTAGAGCAAAAACTACTGCATGAATCGAACAAAAATTTTTGCACATATGTACCACCATGTGAACTGGTGCACCTGACTTTGTTTAGCGAATTCCTCCAAGGGGGGTGGAGCAATCGCACGTGTTCTGCGCGGGGAGTGAGTGCTATATCTCAGGAAGTAAACCGGCGGAATCAACGACAAATTAGTCCATAGGTAGACCCTACTGAGTACAGGTGCTGATTTCAATGTGTTTGTCAATATCTCCAAGGGGGGTGGAGCAATCGCACGTGTTCTGCGCGGGGGTGATTGCTATATCTCAGGAAGTAACCGCGGAATCAAACGAAAATTGGTCCATAGGTAGACCCTACTGAGTACAGGTGCTGATTCAATTTGTTTGTCAATATCTCCAGAGGGGGGTGGAGCAATCGCACGTGTTCTGCGCGGGGGTGGACTGCTATATCTCAGGAAGTAACTGGCGGAATCAAACGAAAATTGGTCCATAGGTAGAACCCTATTGAGTACAGGTGCTGATTCAATTTGCGTGTCAATATCTCGAAGGGGGTGGAGCAATCAAACGTGCTTATTTTGTCATTGCACCTACTGTATCTCGAGAAATATTGCTGCGATTTGAATGAAATTTGGAATAACACTAACCCAATATGGAAGCAAGCATCGATTAAATTTTGGCGCCAATCGCCCCAGGGGGAGGGTGGGGTGATTTTTTGCGTTTAGTCAACAATGCGAAAAATTAATTCATTAAAAAATAGCTTTCACGCTATTTAATTATCAAAACAGCTGAAAACTTTCAATGATTTGAAATTTTTAACTGTTGCCAATTTCTTTTTACTAACAAATAAAATGTTTGCAATTTATCTAAACAAGGCTTTTGCAATGATTTCCAATTTCGCTCATTGATTCTGCATTTGCAGGGTTATTACGATAATTGGGAAATTGGAGCTGTCTCCAAATTACTCGGGCGAGTACGTATTTTTTTTTTGTAACCGGAATTCATAAGATAGATATAGAAGAAAGTTTCGTGACGGCCACGACAGCTAGTTACTTTCTTCTATATCTAATATATAGAAGAAAGTATTGGTTTCGTGAAAAATTTTCGAATGTCGAATTTTGACGGATTTGCATCGTTTTGAGGTGCGCTGAGTCCATTTCGACCATTTTTGGAAAATGTCTGTCTGTGTGTCTGTCTGTGTGTCTGTCTGTTCTGTGTGTGAGTCTGTATGTGTGTGACCAGTTTTTGTGGCCGCGCTTAGAGCAAAAACTACTGCATGAAATCGAACAAAAATTTTTGCACATATGTACCACCATGTGAACTGGTGTGCACCTGACTTTTTTTTAGCGAATTCTTCCAAGGGGGGAGGAGCAATCGCACGTGATCTGCGCGGGGGTGATTGCTATATCTCATGAAAGTAACCGGGCGGAATTAAACGAAATTAGTATATAGGTAGACCCTACTGGAGTACAGGTGCTGATTTAATTTGTTTGTCAATATCTCGAAGGGGGGTGGAGCAATCGCACGTGTTCTGCGCGGGGGTGACTGCTATTATCTAAGGAAGTAACCGGCGGAATCCAAACCGAAAATTGGTCCATAGGTATACCCTATTGAGTACAGGTGCTGATTCAATTTGTGTTGTCAATACTCTCAAAGGGGGGTGGAGCAATCAAAAGTGCTTATTTTGTCATTGCACCATACTGTATCTCGGGAAATATTGCTGCGATTTGAATGAAATTTGGAATAACACTAACCCAATATGGAAACAAGCATCGAATAAATTTTGGCGCACAATCGCCCCAGGGGAGGGCTGGGGTGGGATTTTTGCGCTTAGTCAACAATGCGAAAAAATTAATTCATTAAAAAATCGCTTTCACGCCATTTAATTATCAAAACAGCTGAAAACATTTCAATGATTTGAAATTTTTAACTATTGCCAATTTCTTTTGACTAACAAATAAAATGTTTGCAATTAAATCTAAACAAGGCTTTTGTAATGATTTCCAATGTCGCTCATTGATTCTGCATTTGCAGGGTTATTACGATAATTGGGAAATTGGTGCTGTTTCCAATTATTCGGGCGAGTACGTATTTATTTTGTAACTGGAATTCATAAGATAGATATAGAAGAAAGTTTCGTGACGGCCACGACAGCTAGTTTTTTACTTTCTTCTATATCTAATATATAGAAGAAAAGGATTGGTTTCGTGAAAATTTTCGAATGTCGAATTTTGACGGATTTGCACGTTTTGAGGTGCGCTGAGTCCATTTCGACCATTTTTGGAAAATGTCTGTCTGTGTGGTGTGTGTGTTGTGTGTCTGTCTGTGTGTGAGTCTGTATGTGTGTGACCAGTTTTTGTGGCCGCGCCTAGAGCAAAAACTACTGCATGAAATCGAACAAAAATTTTTGCACATATGTACCACCATGTGAACTGGTGCACCTGACTTTGTTTAGCGAATTCCTCCAAGGGGGTGGAGCAATCGCACGTGTTTCTGCGCGGGAGTGAGTGCTATATCTCAGGAAGTGACCGGCGGAATCAAACGAAAATTGGTCCATAGGTAGACCCTACTGAGTACAGGTGCTGATTCATTTGTTTGTCAATATCTCCAAGGGGGGTGGAGCAATCGCACGTGTTCTGCGCGGGTGGTGATTGCTATATCTCAGGAAGTAACCGGCGGAATCAAACGAAAATTGGTCCATAGGTAGACCCTACTGAGTACAGGTGCTGATTCAATTTGTTTGTCAATATCTCCAAGGGGGGTGGAGCAATCAAAAGTGCT